>VZSC01047435.1:778555-882708 GCA_013398225.1 Steatornis caripensis
GATTTGTGCGTGTTCAGTTTGCCTAGCTGCTCTCTAACCCAATCCTCATTGACCAAGGGCAAGTCCTCTTTTTTCCGTGCTTCCTCTCCTATCTCCAGAGTCTGGGAGTCCTGAGGGCCAGTCCTAGCAGTGAACACTGAAGCAAAAGCTTTCTGAATCAAAGCTTTCTGAAGAGAAAAAGCATTAGGTACACTCTAAAATAATCTTATGGTCCATGGCGCATTTCAGATCCCAATGTCCCGTTAAACACTAGAGACCATCAGATGGCTCACCTCAAAGCACACCACTGCCCCTACCTGGACCACTGTGGTAAAGTCCTATCTGCCTCACTTCTCTGTCCCAAATCACTGGAAATTTTCTTAAGGTAATTGGGTTCATTTTGGGAGGAATGTTGCAGATGCCTTGAAAATGGAGGTATCGTGCAAATCTAACAATCTCAGTTATGAAGTGCCTTAATTATGCACCAGTGCTCTGCGTTGCATAGGTCTAATTCACATTTGAAATGCATTCAGCTTCCAGCACAAACATTACATTCTATTATCATATGAATTTTAAGAAACGGTAACATTGCCCACTAGCAGAAGTCTACATGAGCTATTTCAGCTGGTTTTGATTAAAGCAATACTGCACATTTCCTTTCTCTAAGCATTACAAACTTTGTCTGCTTCCTCTTAGTTACAAAGTTGAGACCTAAAATGGCAAAGAACTCAAAGTTTACGGTAGAAAACCACCTTGCCTTATAGTCTCAAGATATGAAGAAGTAAATTTCCATCACAGTGAGCTACCCACCCAGCTGCAGTTATTATATGTTAAAACTCCCTGTGCACCAAGCAGAAAATTTGCCCTTAAGCGTTTTGGGGTTTTTTTTCCCCCCATCCTGCAAACTGCCAGAACACTAAACAGATTTTTAGGAAATCGCTCTCAGTGGTAAAAATTCACCATCTGATCTCCAAACAGAATTATAAGCCTGAACACAGAGGCCAGATACAACTGCCTAATTAGGAGTAGGTAGGGATTTTCTGGCAAAACATGTTTTGCCAGAAAACGTCAATTAATCAACTCCCCTCAACCTCCCCCCAAAACAGGAAAATTTATCTATTTCATTGAAACATTCCCAGAGGAGAGACTGGGTGCCCGCATGGACAAAGCGGGCTCCTTTCCCACCCGACTGCCGGCAGAAATTGGACCGGGAGGTGCCTGGGCACCAGGCTGGGGCTCTCCTGGCCAGGAGCCCTTCCAGCCTCCCATTTTCCCTGTGTGCGCTATTTCCTGAATACGTAACCATGTAGTGGCCTCAGGAGCCCATGGGGGCAGCCAGTGGTTCTGTCACTCTTGGAGGAGCATCAAATTAGAAAGTTGTCTCCTGTCCTGCCCTAATTATAAACCATCGGGACGAGGTGCTTACTGCTCGTATATGGCTCAGTCCCAGAGTTCTCACTTTAAATGGCTAACTCAGTGAAATTACTGTAAGCCACCATCAGCTTTGGCTAAGTACAAAGGGTAGCTTCGGACTGTGGCAAGTTATTTAAGGATAGCAAATAATACAGATTTGTCATTTCTTCTGCAAAATCTGAGAAAGGCTATTTGCCAATCTGTCCCTTGCTCACAGAGCTATCAATATCCCACTCCTGACTAGACTTTGGCCGATACATCACAAACTGATGCTCGTGGTTGAAATTAATTGAGAGAGATATGTCTGGGTTCCTTCTTCTGCAGGAATGAGATTTTTTCTGCAAATAGAGCTGATAAAAATTCCCTTTGTAAATACCAAAGTTTCTTGAAAATTTTCCTTCTAATTTTCTTTCATGAACGCGTTGGGGAATTTTTGTGAGGGATGTCTGAGGGGAGGGTTACAGAACAGGGAATGGCAGAAATGTGTTTTTTGTCTCCTGATGAAGTCCACTTGTCACAGGAAAGCTAAAAATATTCTAATTTTCTCCAGTTCTGAACTGAAAATATTTGGGTTTGCAGCTTCTTAAGGCTTCTAGGAGAAATCAAAAATTTTCTTCCAAAAAATAATCATTTTACCAAAGCAGGACAGCATCTCCCAGAGGAATGAATAGCAGCCTGTTACTCACAGCTGCGCCTCTCAGCCGTGCTCAGCAAATTCTGCACATCAGAAAGACAGAAAGATGTGAAGAACTATTGATCACTGCTGCTTAAATGCACCGAAATTCTGAATTTAACAAAAGCACGGGCTTGACACTGGGAACTTCTGCATGTGCAGAAGACAAGAGTATTATAAGCATGGCTTGTGGAGACTTTCTCACGGTGCGCTAAGTTTAGATATTTTCCCCACAAACAAACCTGCCACAATCCTGTTGCAGGTTATAATCAGGGCCATCCACACAGACTGTCAATTAATGTTCAGCTTGAAAGATTTTTATCACATCCATAAAGAATTAGATTGTGGCAACTGCACTCACACGCTGAATCAAATGGGAATGATACACAGTCAGAGCAAGCCTGAAATAATGCCTCGCTAGTAACCTAGCCATATTCTTTTAATTCTCTCTAAATCTCTATGCTCATGGAAATCCCACAAGAGAAAATCTAAACAAATGAATCATAATTATAGATGTTGTTTATGTAATTGGTAAATGATGCGGAGGTAAGTAAGCACTGCTTATTCCTACACAAACCCAAATTAAATACGGACATTGAACCAAAGATCTCCCCTCTAATACTCCAAATTTAACAAGGTTCAAAGATTAAAATCACATCCTGCTCCTGTGATTTGCATCTCTTTCTGTCATACCAACCCTTCCCACCGAAGCATCCAAACATACAAAGGGTCCCAAACTGGAATTGTGGATCAGGTATTTTCAAGAAAACATAAGAAGCGCATTTTTCACATTCCAAGTAAGAAAGCAAAGGGCAAGACAATCCGTCAGCAAACTGACCCCTTATCGGGATCATAGGCAGTCCCATTACTGCTATGACAACTAGCTCAGCTGCAAGCCAAATGCCTGGAAAAGGGCAGCCAAAAATCCATCAGCGAAAACTCATTTATCACCGCTAAAGGAAAAACCAACACTGCCATTCGAAGCTGGCATCCACGGAGCCAGCCAGCCCTTCTCCGCAAAGGCCAGGCTCCAGAGCACGGGTCCGCGCCGCAGCGCAAGCCTTCGGGGCTCATCAAGGAGCTGTTCCTGACTGGAAACAGCCATATTTCTACTCAAAACAAAATCTATTAAAGCAGAAATAATTAGCGTGGGGCATAGTAATTTGCAAAGCTCAGAGGTTAGCTTGCTGTCACTAACTCACTCTGAGCCTGCTACTCACCGAGGACCCGCAATGCATTGATTTTAGTATTTTACCAAACAAACTTCAGAAATTCAGAAGACAAATTATTAGTTGGAGTGAGGAAGCCTATAAATAGTACCAAGTGAGTTTTTTGAGCATATCCCAGGGTTTTTTTCAACTCTGTACCCCAAGGAAGCACAAAGCATCCATATCTTTCTTTAAAAACATCTTTTTCAGGGACTTCAGTGCTGGTGGAGGCACTGGATTGACAGCTCTGGAGATTCATTCTGCTGTTTACCCACTGAACAGGCATAACGCAGGCAGCACAAACTTCACTGAGCCTTCCCTACCAATGTGCCTTTGGCACTTATTAAAAAATTTAACACCCTCAAATACATTGTATGCATTGCAAAGAGAAGCAGGCTAGAGCACGAAGTGTCTCAGCTGGCAGCAGTGACCACTTTATGGCAGTGCTAATCACACGCAGAGTGACATCATATGGGCCTTCGATGCCCCGCCGTTTTCATGTGAGCTCATGGGCAGTGGGAGAGATGCAGAGGCACCATTACTCAGTATTACCAGTGTGTTAATGTTAGTGTTAATGCACCACAGAGCCCCAAGGAGGGTTTTGGAGCGGTTCTTTGTTTGCATCAGGCTAAGAGCACTGCAAGCCCCTGTCCACAGGCAAGGCTGAGGCAATATCCCTATCCTGAGGAGAGGCAATAGCATTCCTTCCCCACTCGCCCAGACACAGAGCACCAAGGACACAGAGGGGAAGTGGTGGAACGTGGCCTCCCAGGGCCAGGGGAGTGGGTGCGTAGCTGCGTCCCTGCCCCTCGTCCCCTTCTGAAACGCACTGCTGCCCGGGCCTCTGCCCACCTCCCACGTCGTGCTGCTCAGGCCACTTCCAGGATGTACCCCAGTAGCTGAGTGGGACAGAAGGGCACAAAAGCCATGCAAATTCAGAATTCTTCATTTTCAGCAAGAAACCCACACCTAGCCTCTTAAAACTGGTGCCAGGCAATTTGCCTGAGGGACCCCGTCCACAGCAAATTCTCAAATTCACCGTTTCTTATTTCAGCAGAAGACTGGCAGTCATTACAAAAGCAAGACAGCAATGTAGGAGTCAGCAGACAAGAGCAGGAGATGGAAGTCTGCTGTTTAAATATCTTCTCTACACTGTGTAAGCAGATACAAGCTTAGCTCCCTCCAATTGCTTTACTAACCACATTAACCTCCGGGACTCCCCTTTGTTTCCTGGGGTGAGTGGGTAATAACTCAGGGATACAACAGTAATAGCTGAGCTCACTTTCCAGTGAGTATCGTATGAGACGACTGGTACAGCATGCCCTACATCTGAAACTGTGGTTTTCAGAAATAATATATTATTAGCGCTGCATCTGAAATAATCCAGTAATTGCTTAATGTTTTATATTTACATGGGCTGTACATTATGTTTGCTCTGAGAGAGGGAAGGAGAACTAAGCAGGAAAGAAGTCTGCAATAAACCTACGGTAAGCAATAAAAAGCTATAAACAGTAATCTGTCAATAGCATCAGCTTCGCAAAGGGCTTGATTCTGGAAAAGAAGAGCATCCTCTGCTCCCAACAGATCTAAACCAGCCCAAATTGGATGTAGTACCTAGCAGGATTGAGCCCTTCCTGAAGGATGAGCTATTAAATTTAAACATACATAAAATCTTATTTGAAAGATCATATTCATTATTAATAAGAGGAAAGATGATCTTTCAGATAAGGCACTGCTGCACTGAGACTCTGCAGCGAGCTCCAGCTCTGCCACAGATTCCTTGTTTCATCTTGAGTGACTTCCTCAAGGTTCCTGTTCCTCACGTCTTCATCCTCGCAATGGGGATAACTCCTCTCATTCCCTCCCTGTACTAGGCTGTGTGGTCTTTCTGTAACAGTACAGTTCCTGAGTAAAAGTAGGCCCTCCAGTTCAGCTGCAAAATAAATAATGATGATTAGGAACAATTTGTGAGTATTTCTTCTTTCTTTCCATCCTGGTAATTGGTTCCTACAGTACCATACATCACAGTAATATTCTGTCACAGTGGATTGGATTTACGTGGTGGGAGGAAGGGGCAAGGACCCATTTTACTTCATTTGTGTAGTAAATGAATAATTCTGCAGAGTTCACCATATTCCCTAAGAAGCTGAGACCAAACCAGCTACTTGCTGGGTCTTCATTTTGATCACAAAGATGTTTGGTCTTTTCTGAGTTTGCTAGCTACATTTAAACTTCTGTCCCTTGGAAATGGAGAAAAACAAAGCCATGTGCACCAACTTGTGGGTATTCGTCTGCTTTTAAAAACAAAAACTTCTGCAGATTTTAATAGCAAAACTGTCTGCACTGAGAAACAATCAAACCCTAATAAGCAAGCAAGTACGTCTACATGTGTGTGCAGCGTACTGTGAACACAAACTCACAGTGCCAGTGGATAACCAAAGTTTGCAATCTAGTTTTCCAGGTCTTCAGTCTTCGATTCATGTTGCATTGAATGCAAAATTAAATGGCTCTTAGCTGTATAGACTGAAGAACGCCTCTGAAGTCAGCTACGATAGCTAAAAGCTATCACCTTGGGAATTTTTAATGCATGTGCAATGTGGGAAAAACCCACCAAAAGAGTACTCTGCCTGAACCAGTAGCTGTTGGTGGAGGGTGGAAACATAGGTAAGACAAGGAGCACTACCCAACCTCCCACCAGCTACACACTGCCATATGGTATATGGTTCTGCATAGCGAAACTGGCAGGTNTTTAATGCATGTGTAATGTGGGAAAAACCCACCAAAAGAGTACTCTGCCTGAACCAGTAGCTGTTGGTGGAGGGTGGAAACATAGGTAAGACAAGGAGCACTACCCAACCTCCCACCAGCTACACACTGCCATATGGTATATGGTTCTGCATAGCGAAACTGGCAGGTATGCTGGGAGCTATAAAAACTGTGAAGATATTATACAAGGATTACCATGTTATACATATTGCAGTTTACTGTGGGGAAAAAGGGGGAGTGGCGGCGAAGAGAGAAAGAAAAAACTCCATTCAAGGCTAATTCCCTCAATTTACACACAGTTGTGTCTTGCAAGTAAAATACGAGATTCAGCCATTCCCAGCTTCTTGTAATTCCAAGAGAAAAGCTGCTTGAGTGGTAAAAAGGTTGCGCAGGGGTGAGCAGCAACCAGAGCAGAAGGAGAAGCCATGATAAAAAGAAGAGTCTGAAGTAGGAGGGAGCAAAGGACACAGATCCTAGATTATACAACCCAGGCAGGTCTTGCATTAACATGACAATTGCCTGCTCAAGGGCCTTCTGCCTGTACAAACTGTGGCTGGGCTCAGTCCCCAGTGCCACTTGGTGCTGGAACAAGACGGGTCAGTAGCTCACAGCTTCCCTGCACCCCTGGAGTGGTGTGGGCAGCACCCAAAATACACAAGTGATGAGCACGGTGCCAGGGCACAGTCAAGCAGCCCAAGATTGATTCTTCAGCACTGGCTCGCCTGCTCAGGGATTGTCTCATGGTGCAAACATCCATGCAAAGTAAGTTTTAAAACAAAATAACTTTGGTCCTGGTCTCTGCAGGGCATTTCCCACTGATGCGCTCTCCCCTCCTCTCTGCACCCCGCATCTGCCGGTGCTGGCTAGCAGGACGGGTGGCAGCAATCTCACAACGCGTCGCCTCTGTGGTGCCCAAGGGGACCCATGGGGATGAGCCACCAGCAATACCAGCCCACCGGGCCATGCTTTGTGCACTCAGGCAGCCCTAGGTGGAAATCTAGCACAAGATACACAGGACTTTGGTAGTACAACACAGGAGTCACAGCCCTGACTTCCCTGACATCAGTGATCGGCATAGGGGTGATAGCCTAACTGTGAAGCAGAGCTCTCCCCCTTCCCAGTGCCATCTCTTCTCAACACCTTTTTAATACTTCATACATACGACGAATAGATGAATACTAGAGAATAGCCAAGGGAGGTGACAGGACCCCCTTCTAAGTGATCGTGCGAAAGACTTCCACAGTGACAGCACTGTACACCGCAGAAGGTAAGAAACCCTGTAGGAGATGCCACCATAACTGGTTACTGAGAGAGCTTTATCAAAATTAGGGGAAGAAAGAACTAATTAGCAGTGAGCGGTAGGAGCAGATGAACTCTTTAAAAGGGAAGACCTTACTTTTATGCCTATGGCTCCTCAGTAACAAGCAGAAGGGAGAAGAAATACAGAAAGCACATGAGAGTGATGAGAAATTATTTGAAAATTCATAGAGCAGGACTGGGCATTTAGTTACAACGACTGAACAAGAAATGTGTTAGCTGCTTCATCCTAGGAGCCAATGCACAGAGAGAAGCCTCTCAGGCTCCAGCATGCCTTTGCTGGGGCAGGGATTTTCTGCAGGTTTGTAGTGCAGACAAGAGGAGGGATGTTTCAAGGTGCAGCACCCCAGAGAAGCGTGCCCGTATCTCTTCTTGCCAAGTTGACAGTAGCTGCAAATACCATCCAATGCTCAGGGAAAGAAAGAGATCACACCCAGCTGACAAATCGACCGAAATCAATCTGAGCCCTAATAAAACGTATCCTGTTACAAACTAACATAACTGACAGCGAACACAAAGCAAAGACCTCACTGACGTCAGTGGGAAACAGCCAAGTCCCAAGTGGCATTTGCCAGAAACAAATGAAGGAGTATTTGCTCAAAACACCTCATAGCAGGACAGTCAACAGGAACCTGCACACACAACTGAAGGAGAAGCAAATCGGGGCCTTTAGGGTGAGACAGAAATGGTGATACTGAAAAGCTGCCTTCCCGGGGGGTTCATACCCCTTCGCAAGGCTTCCGGACAGTGGTTTGTCCATTGACAGCACTGCAAAGACTGAAGAATCTGGCTTAACAAAAGAGATTTTTTTTTTTTTAGTGAAAAAAACCTCAAGCCTACCCCACACATAAAATCCGTGCAACAAGATACTATTAAAATAGCTTGCAGGAAAATCTTCCAGTTGGTCAGCCCAACCTGTGGATCTGAGTAGCTTAGAAAGTCTGAATATATTTAATGTATTATTTTCACCATGGAAACGCTCAACAAAACTGACCTTTTCAGTTTCAATAAAACTGGATTTTCCTGTAGGTCCCCTCTCAGCTGCTGCAATAATAAGTGGAAGTGCTAAAACCCGGAGTTATTAAAAAACGAGAAAGAGCAAAATAGCGCCCAAGCCCTGCTGCTCCTGGGCTGGATCCGACTGCACTTGGTCTGCTGGGACACGGTTACTCTCCTTCAAACATTTCAGAAAACCCAATTCCATCTGGTTTTTTGCTGCTGCAAATATGGAGCATCTGCTAACTTCCATGAAGTTAATCCTGGCTTGCTAGGTCCCACTTGGAGCAGGATATGGCCATTGCCTCTCTACTGACATGCTGCTTTTATTTAAAGCATGCCATTTACGGGGTATCATTGGCACTGCTGACCACTCTGGTGTATTCATCCTTCCCCATCAGGCTCTTCATTTACCTGTTTCTACGCAGAGCACTAATGCACAGTCTGCAGGCACCGAGGCAGATGAGACTGTCTTCGCTCTCCAAGATGTTGCTTCCCTCTGGCTGGCCAGGGCAATGACGGATAAGGGTGCAGGTGGGGGAATGGAGCAGGATGGGTGGCAAGGGGGAGATGGGGACGGGCACGGATGGAGATTCAAAGAATTATTTCAAATCCCAAGCTTCCTTATGTTTTTACCAAGGAATTCTGGCATGCCTGTCCTTCAGACTATGACCAGTCTTGAAAGCGACAGCTATAAAATATGGCTAGAAAAATATTAAAGGTGTTTGTTTAGATGCATGCTTTGTTAAGTATCCATTGCTTGGCAGCAGTTGAACAAAGAAATTATTTCTCCCTTGTGTCTAACTTCCTCCAGTGGCTGGGCAGCCTGTCTTAGTTCAGGAAGGTATCCTCAAGCCTGATGAAATTCAAGAGTTCACATTTAAGTCAATGCTCCTGGAACCGGGTAGTTTTGATGTACCCTAATCTACATTTCACATGTCACATTTTTAGTAAAATACAGGTATGGCTAGACAAAATGGAAGTCACAGCAGCTTTTAATAACCCTCTCAGATTCCAGGCAAACCACGTTGTTAACAACATCTTCCAGCGCATCCCTCTCCTCCTGCTGTTGCTCACAGTATTAGCTCAAAAGGCTGTATTTTTTCTCAAGCCTTAAAATGAGTTGTTAACATGCCAGGTGTACGTGATTCAGTTATTTCACGTGTCAAACAGACAACATTGTCTGACTCCAAACAGGAGCCACTGTGCACAAGCCTGAGAGTGGGGCAAGAAATTGCCGCATGGCTGTGGGTGGCACTGGGAAACCTGGGGACGTGGCCTCGCTCCGGCTGGCTCATGGGGCGCCTCCTTCCCCCATGTGTAACACACATAAGGATGCATTAAATCAGGACTGCATTTTGCTATGCTTTCAGTAAAATACTGCCTGGCTATGAAAGCAGTATATTACAGGGACAAGATGCAGTAATTACCGAGTATTAGTGATGACATTTCCATTTGAAGCGTGCTTTGAAGCAGCTTCCATGCATGCTGCCTGCTTGCCTGCAAGAAAGATGCAGAACCAGACTGGACCTTTTTTCTCAGCAGCTTTACAGTCCCTTTGGACTTTCCAAAATACAAAACCATGCAAGTATCTGATCTCACATTACTTTCTTTCCTTTTACTTTTATGACAGAAGTTTTGGTTCTCCCCATTCCCGCAGTGGAAGTAATCCACGGAGGTGCTGCCTCAGCTGAACCTTACTCAGTATATTCTTGGCTGGGACAGCAACAGCAGAACACGCTACTCATTAGCAAGGCCACAGCTTTTGATGGTGCCACTCTGCTATCCGTTGTACAGAGGCATGAAAGAAGAAATACTCACCTTCTGCTCCCAGGTACCATGGACTAGCCAGTGATGGGAACGCTGCTTTGTCCAGATTCCTCTTGTCTCTTCCGCTGCCTCCTGAGGTCCAGGTGTCCTTGCGCTCTTCTGGATGGGCACCCCCAGCTCCTGGACAAAACCTGGCTGGAGCAGAGAGCCAGTGGAGGCAAGAGCCCCAGATGGTGCTTGCATGTGGGGAACCGCTCTTTCAGCTCCCGCTCCACCTTAGTTGTCTTAAGCTCAGCCTCTGCCATATTTTTTTCCTTTACAGCTTCAGTAAAAATAACTTTTGTTGTTCTAAACACTATCAAAAGTAAAACCCAAGAAAAATAGAAACTCTTTTCCTATTTCCTGCTGTCATTTTTTGGAAGAGCTTTACAGCAAAATGCCTGATGTTGTTATCATGTCACTTATTGTGGTTACGCAGCACACATTTCGCAACAGCTCCTAGAGCTGCGCATAGGGTTGTAGCCATTCAGCAGGACACGTCACAGCTCCATGGGATGAGACGGTCCACGCCCTGGAGAACTCACAGTGCAATGGTAATGGCACCCTTGGGGCTGCTGGGATGTCTTCAGGGAAGTCTGGGTTCAGAGAGGCCCAAATAAAAGCAACTTTTAGCAGAGTTAATTTGAAGTTTTAAATTCACCAGAATAAGTAGCTTTACATTCCTATCGAAGAGCCCTGTCTCTGCCAGCCATGTCTGCGCTGAAGAGTCGGCAGTGCCTTCAGCAGGGAAGGTGTCAGGCTTTGTCAATACAGGGCAAATTACAGAGGTAAAAATTTTAATTATTTATTTCATACCCCCTAAATGCAAAGAATATTACTGAAAACCCATAGCAAAGCCAGCTGAAGAAAGAAGGAAATAAAGGCAGCAAGTGAAAAGCTAATCCTGAAGTATGGATGAGGATGAGCCCATCAACAAGCTCCAAGTTAGAACATTTTATTTTAGTCCTTTTATCTGTTGTTTTGCTCTGTTTACTGGAGCTTTAGATCTTTGATCCTACCATTGCATTTGCTAAAGCCAGTAAGGATGATTGCACCTGACACGTTTCCTCTACCAGTGACATTCAGACGCCTCTCGGCCGTACGACCAGTGCAGCTGCAGAGCAGGATGCTGGATGGAAAGTACATTAGGAGATCGCTCATCCTCCCGGCAAGTTCACCTGGGACCGCTGTGTGTTGCTAAAGACAAGGGCATTCTGCACACATCAGGAATTTGGTCTAACTGTCTCAGTTCACACCTTGGGCAGGCAACTCAAGGCACAAGGCTGGTGGTTCACACTCTGACAGGAAACAGAAATAACAACCGAGAGGTTTTTAAAATAGGCATGACATCCTAGGCAAAGTCTGTGGCAGAGAGATGGAAGATCCCAGAGCATCTATGTCCCAGCCCCACGCCAGGCCGCATGCACTCACAGAAAGGTTTTCTGAACAGCACCGGCCTCTCCCCCCAGCAGGGATGTTAGCTCTGAACTACCTACTGGCAATCTGGCAAGTGAGTCAGAGCTAATTTTAAGCCAAGTGCTTCTAAGATGGAAGTCAGGGAGAGGGGAAACCTCTTCACATTTTATTCTGCAGAAATGAAAAATCTGACACGGTTCTTCATTTCAGTCCTGCTAGGTAAATAAAGCATCTTCAGAAATAGGTTTCTTCATATATGGGGCCAAATGCAGTGCTGGTGCCACTCCACTGTCTCTGTGGTACACAGAAGTGGACTTTGCCCCTGTCCCCGTCAGGAAAAGTGAGGACTATTGCCTTCCCAAGGCAACTTTACACAAAGCTCAAAGGAACTGCGCAAAATCAAAGACTGCCTGGGGGGAAAAGAGCAAGCCCCTTTCTGCACATCATTAAAGCGCAAATTTTAAGGATATAACCTTGTGCACTTCAGACAGTTTGTTTCGCACTGCTAGTTCTTCAAACGACTTTAAATTACATATGCTCAAACAATTATTTATCTAATCCCTATTATTTATCCTTCTTATTTATCTAATTTTCTAAGCACGTTTCTCAAGAATCATACATAGACATTGCTAAGCTTTTATATTTTTCCCCAGTTTTTTCTCAGTCCCAGTGTTCTGATAGGAGTTAAACAAACTGAACACACAATCCTCACCCTCGTTGATCTGTTTTGGTTTTGCAGAGACAACTCTTTGTCCAGACAAAGACGGCGACTCCAGACATTTGCTCTACGCTGCAACCCATCCTTCTCACTCCTTAGTGTGGTCATTAGCTCTGCTTGTCCCTTATCTATTCCCCGGGTAAGTTTACCAGCTGCATGGCAGCATGGACACGAAGAGAGAAGGTGAGGGTTTATACGATAACACACATCTTTAGCATTGACAGGGCAGTCTGATTCCCCTGGACTAAGAGGAGCCCTAGGTGAGGAAGTCCGAGTCCTTGACAAATCGAATTACAGCCACCAACAGCTGCTGGTGAAAAGGCCTACACAATGAGGCTTTAAACCGCGACACCATCGTTAGCATTATGCCATACTACATGTTAGTATAACATCACCTTGCCCATGCAGGGTCACGGGGAGCATCTTCTCAAAACCCATCGTTGCTGGGAGAACTGCTAGCAGTGTTTCAGCGTCTCCGTGCCAGCAGTCGTTGGGAGCCCGAGCAGCCCCTGATTCTGCAGGTACATGCCTGGAAACAGAGATTTTCAGAAGTGACCAAAATAAAAGCTAATAGCTCCTATATCTAACTATTTGCTGGCCCAATGGCCACTGCTGTCCCATGCCAAACACGTGGGGCTGGCTTGCTCAGACCTCACTCAAGCTGCCTTCTGCTGCCTTCTCTGCTTTTGCTCGACTCCTTCATCAAGATCCTTTCTTTTATAAATTAGGCTATTAGCTCAGATTCACTTTCTCTCTTCACTTAACGAAAAGCAAGTTTCTACAGCATGTCAAATAAATAGCCCATAAGTACAATACAGTCAAGTTCTTTAGCATGTTTCTTAGAAAATGGGGAGTTCTCATAGTAGGTCCAGCTTCACATTTGTATCTGTCACAATCCTCAGCAAAAGGATGACCAGCATCTTAGCACCCCAGCAGAAAGCAGAACCCTGTCCCTCTTGTTACCAGCTGCACCTACTTTCAAAAGCACTCTCTTTTCCCCCTTAAATTTCCTGTTAGGCTTTCCTTCTCAATCCTGCTGTTGCTCAGCCCATGAGGCAATGCTGTAACATCACGTCTTGTTCTGGTTCCCGGAGAGTCTCATTTCTTTTTGAAGGATGAGATTTCCCGGCATCCTCAAGCCTTTTTATGTTTTCCCTTCTTTTTGCTAACATACATCCTATCCCTTCATTCTTGCTCACCACTCTTATCCACTTTATTATTTTTTCCCCATTTTTCTCTTGATCCATTTTTCTCTTCTCCTTCTTCCCTTCAACTCAACTCCTTGCTTCTCTTTTTTCTCCCTGCCCCATCCCACTGAAGCTTTCCAGCTAGATGTATTACCTACTGCGGTGAGGGGAAGCAGCGCATCTGAATTCAAGTTGCACTATACAACAAAAGCAATACTACATATACCTACAGAAACAGCAATACATAATCTTAGTGTTCTAAGCTAGCACCCTCCCCATGCTAAATTCCCAAACCCAGAAGCCTCCCATTATCAAAACAATTTTAAATAAAGCTAAGTAGAGAATTAGATGGAAAATAATTTGGGCATTTACTGCCTGATTCCAGAGCACGCCTTTCCTCTCACTTCAATAGCCGTACCGCACACCTTTCATCAGGCTCCACCTCTGCAGAGGCGTCTCTACTTGCTGCGTGTTCCCCATTCTTCCCAAAGACGATACAGACACCCTGTATTGCCAGATAAGCAATATATGTCACTCTTCCTTGCCTAAGATTAAATGAATATGTTAATTTCTTTTCTATTACAGGCTGCGTGCTGAATGAAAGAGGGAGGGGAAGCATGTTCTGCTCTCAGCTTTCTGCTCAGAACCACGTGTCGCCCCACAGAGACTCTGTCTTCCTGCACACACTTGGCTGACCGGTCCCTCGCTTTCATGGTAAACCCTCAGATACTTCTGCATAAAGCGGGCATCAGTAAATAACTACTACTCCAAGATTACATGATTTTGTGCTTTGTACACCTAAAGCAAGTGAATCCTAACCTACCTTCTACCCACATCCTTTTAGGACAGACCCTCCCCAGATGGAGGTGGGGGCAAAGCACATCAGGGTGACATGCATTCCCATCACAATCAATACAGCATCACCCATGAAATAGAAGTGCTTTACTTGAAAGCCATGTCGGGAAAATCAGAGTGATGCCAAGAGACCATTTTTTCGGACCTTAAAGACTACCAGAATAAAAATGTAGAAAGTTGTTCTTCAGAGGGTGGAGGAGAACTAGCTAGAAGGAGATAATAATACAAGTTTATACATTCTGTGTATTTTCTTTCCATTTTATAGAGAATCATTTCTAAATCGGCTGTCACCTGTGAATGAATTATTACATCAGGTCGGGATGTTGTAGATACAGACAGAGATTAAACACACATATACTGCACCCATACATGCTGACACGTAACTTTCTTGCACTGCTAAATGGATGCAGAGGAAGTAACAAAGAAACGTGCCTCTCACATTTAAATTAAAAGTCAAGAAAGTCTTCTCCCCCATAAAAACCTACAGAATATTTATACGTGTTCGTATACGTGCATGCACATAGATACACATACACTTGTACACACACTGTGTGAGGGAAGGAGAGAGAATGAGAGGTGGGAAAAGCCATTAAGATCTTCCTGATGCCACCAAAACGCAATAGTCCTGTTAACACCAAAACATGCAATCCTTGTACAAAAGCAAATCTCCCAAGACACAGTTTAACATTTAGCTCTTGCTTTCTGTTTAGATGTACTCTCGGGCTACTGAATTACAGGTTTAAAACCTGCAGAATCAGTGTAGGAAACTGCAGGGAATAGCAGAAATAGGTTCCTCGTGAAGACTCAATTGAATTAGTCTGAAAAAATTAATTAAAATTGAATTCTCTTTTGACACAAAATCTCCTGTTTGCTAATTCTTGGTATTACCTAGTTTTCTGTTAGGAGATACTATGCTCTGTAATGAAATAAACTTCAAGGACTCTGTGGGATCAAACAAAAAGTTTACTGTATCCCGACAGCAGCAGCAGCAGTGAGGTTACAATGCAAGCTGGCACGCTTAATGAAAAAGGGTTGACATATTATCACCGAGTTCCTATCAGTGATCTGTATCATTGCTTTTTAAGGTACAAAAGGGCAAATAATTGAGTGTTGTGTGGATTAGAAAACAGCTAGATTTGCAAAGTGACAACCTAGAGTCAGGTCTTCATTCGGTCTCTCCAAAAATCTGGGGAGAGGGGAGGGGAAGGAGGGGAATTCCTTCAACCCTAAGAACAGCTTTGTAACTAGAATAGGAATTATTAAAAAAGAATGCCATGGGCATATACAGCATACAGCTGTGTTTTTGCCATCACCATTTGGGGAAGCCATCCAGGGGATCATCCGTACTAGAGACCAGTGTGAATGAATTAGATACAAGACTGAGAGCATTTACATTGCAATCAGTGCTTCAGGTCTGCTATGCTATAAAATATTGCTTCGTGCTTTACCATATCGCACTGGGAGCTTAACAAGACATTTGAGATACTAAGAAACCATCCAAAATGAACATGAGGGCAGAGTCTGGCCGTAGATGATATAAAGCAGAATTTCAAAGCAATGTTGAATTAACAGTAGCACAAAGAGTCGCTGACCACTTTCACTGTACAAGGAAAATCAGTTTGAGAGCCAGAGCAAACATTATTTGTGTCTCTTTTATTTCTGCATATTCTACTTTTCCGGCACTTACAAAGGAAATTAAATCCCCAGTGCCATAAGCCTTTGTCCTGGAAGCTGGCGCTCACATCGAAAGGATAAGTGTTTGTGTGCTGGCTGTTCAGGACAGGGCCCACAAAACAGGTACTTGCCACATCCTAAATCTGTGCTTCCAGCTACATAGCCATAGCCAGCAGCCTTGTAATGGAAAGTTAAAATGTAAACACAAGCTGCTATTTTAGTGCAATCACACAAATGCAGCAGCTTGTGTTCTCTCTTCCTTTCTTTCCAGAACAGACAGAATGCTTGAATCAAGCTACAGATATTCCTTCTCTTTTTCCTCCTTTTTTTCTTCTCCCTAAGTGCATGGTCAATTAAGTCTTGCTCACGCGAGTAATTCTTACTCGCCTTACTCCTACAATGACAGTTGACAGTGCTCGGACTAAAGGATGCCAAAATCTTTTTCCCTAGATAGTAAAAAGACAAACAGAAATCAAAACCAACCAGACCAATAAAGGGTTATAAGAACTGACAATGCTTTGTGTATTTGAAAGGTTACATTGCTCTGTTCAAAATAAAACTGAAATCCTTAGCTTTTGCCTCCCCTTTTCAACAACGTTTAAAGGCATTCTTCCCTTTGTCATATGGATAGTTGTTCACAAAGGAGTTCACTGATATCACCTTGCTCATCTAGTCCAGATGGCCAAAAGTGATGAAAATCCAAAGGTATTCCAGGAAACGACCTTGGAGATGCTTTTGTGATTCAAAATTCAGCGAAGACTGGAAGTCTGACTCTGGAAGCATCACTGCTTTAGCTCTAAAGAAAACCAGTGCACACAGGTAGCAGCTGATTTTTAAAGGACAACAGCAGACTTTCCCCAGTTGACAAGACATCTGCTACAGTATTCCACAATCCCCGATTTACAAAGGAAATAAGAGATAGTTTGCACCACATATGTCAATAGCCAGGATTTTTGCGTTCTTACCCTTCAGATTGTGTTACCTCTAATGAGACGAGATGACGATGCCTGTTCAGAAATGAAAACCGAGAAGGAAGAATCAGGGAAAAATCTACAGGCCAAAGACAGTTTACTTTTGCATCCCCAACCCCAAACTAATCTGCTAGCTTTCCTCAGAGAAGTTGGCCAAACTAAAAATCACAGGTCTGTGCTGCCCTCACTCTCTGTGTGTTAAGATGTATAGTACCTCTGCATAACCACGCCTGGCTCTGCGAAATAAAAATTAATTCAACAGGGTTTCACAACACAAAAGCCACCCTCTCGCTTTTGCTGAGCACTATTTGAAATAAAGATGGATCATAATGTGAGTCATTTATCTCTCCTCTCTGATGCATTCACACACACGCCTACCACTGCAGGGGGATTGAGAGAAGTGACCTGAATCTCAAGCACCCTTGGGTTTGCAAACAAAACCCAACCAATGAGGTTATGCAAAGCCAGAACTCAATCTACAGCTTCCCCTTCACCCCCTGTTTTGATTCTCTCAGTATTTCAGCCAGTGAAAGTACAGGAGAAACAAGGAATGGTATCATATAATGAAACCACATATCATACAATGGTGCCAGAGCAAGAAATTCCTATTTCACGCGAGGGATACTCAAGCATGCAGACTAGGTGAAAACCCAGTTGACCACAATACTTATTTTATTTGTTTATTGAAAACAGCAGAACAGATGCAAAAGAATGGTAGAAGGAAGACCAAGAAATATTGGCTTTGTTCACAGGCTCAGCCCCGCTTCACTTGAACCACGTGCAAAATGAATTCTTCACATTACATGTTACAAAAAAAAAAAGGTAGAACTTGTAATAGTAACATGAGAGGGAAAAGCCAGCAGCAGCAAAGGAAAAGAGAAGAGGTGGAAAGGAGATCTGGTCAAAGGTGGTTTTGTTTCTGCAGGAGGTGGGTGGGATGAGCGGCGCAGAGGCACGCTCCCCGGGGTAAACGAGCAGAAGGCAAGAGATGCTGAAGAGAGAAAAGGTCCATGATAAGTGAGCAGGAGTCAGGCCTAACCTGAAGTTAGGAAAATCATTGTTTATTATGCTTTCTAGTTATTTTGCTTTGGTTGGTCCTCAGAGTCGTTCTTCGGGAGCAGGCTTACATGCCTGCACTGTGCTCTCTCTGCTGAGTCATCCCACCAACTTACAAACCACATAAAATCAAGCAGAATGAACGCAAGTGTCAGGATCTGCCCCTGTTCCAGGAAGCCTAAAAAGGAGCTTGTTTGTGTCACCTATGAAAGAGCTGTGACACGTTTCTTCGGTGATGGAGTGATCCTACTAGAATCACTTTTGCTGGCCAGCATTAAGCATGTTTTTCTCCAATGCATCTTTCCAGTATGATTCATTCCACTCATCCACTTGGAAAAATATGCTCAAGGTCATCCCAACAGCTGCACAGCGAAGGCTGTCACTATACCGGGTTCAGATCAGGGTTCCATTTCTTTCCCAAACATGGACAATAAGGAGCTGCATACAAGGTGCATACAAATTCCGTCCCTGAGTTGTACTATCTCTGAAGAAAACAAAGCAAATTCATCCACGACAGCCAAGTCATTCCTAAGGGGCTCCAAGTCCCAAATGCCAGAACTGGATGGGATTTGAACAAATCTAGTGGAGACCCAAAGTCAGAACAGCGCAGCATTTCA
This sequence comes from Steatornis caripensis, assembly GCA_013398225.1. Classification (NCBI taxonomy): domain Eukaryota; kingdom Metazoa; phylum Chordata; class Aves; order Caprimulgiformes; family Steatornithidae; genus Steatornis; species Steatornis caripensis. Next base: position 797,211 of record VZSC01047435.1, read on the forward strand.
CTCGTAACAAATGATGTCTTAGAGAGCGACATGGCCCAACAGAACCAAGCCCTTCGTGTTTAGTCCTTCAACGGGCCATTAGGAACTACCCATCTCAACCACTGTTCTTCAGGGATGGACAAAACATGAGCAGCTCTGCTCTTTCAGTTCCGGCACATAAGAAAGTTAGCAGAATGAAGCATTGACCTTGGTCTCCATAGGAATAACTATAAGTAAGAGTCTTACTGCATACCATCCTGCTGATGTTCCAGCACTAACTATAAACACCGAGTCTTATCACTGCTAGAAGCAGCTACTGTCTGGGAAAACATGCAGTTAATTTTGGAGAGTGCAGCTTCTCAGAAGAGACTTAACTAAAAAGCAAAGCTACTAAAAGAAAATTGGTTCTGTCCTGGCCCAAACCAGGCCAAACCCCTGTGCCTTTATATGTTGTTGAGGGAAGTATCTCAACATACATCTTCGTACATCCTGCTGAAACAAACCCTTCCAGCACCTACCCTGTGTAATGAGGACAAAAGCTACAGCTTCCGGTTACTCCAGGCTATCGATGGAGTTTCCGAAGAGTAGTTTGGAGGGTGATTTTTGCTTTCTGAGTCTGGCAGGTCTGGCTGTTCTCACTTATACTAAATCAAATGCTTCCCAGGCTTCCCTGTCTAAACCATATTGTTCCTTCTGGGCCTTCTGGCTATATTTTATGAAATAACTGATGTCCTCTGTCTCTAGAGGACAATTTGCTGCAGCTACCAAAGGATGAACCATATGATCTAATTCACCTCCTCCAACTCTGTCTTTTGAGGCCTCTATAATTTTTCCAGAGATTTTTATTTTGTTCTCAAATAATGGTTTGTCCCATCGATATTCCTTCGTCTGATAAGGATACTGCCTCTCCATACAAACCTTGCCACTCCTATCTTCCAGATACTACACAAGCAGAAGCATTACTCCAGAGGCAGAGTGCATAGAATTATTTCATATTTTCTTGGTTTTGGTTAACTTCCAGAAAATTCACTCTTATTCTGCTTTCATCTATCCCTCACACTACCTACCATTGTGCTTTTCCCTCTTCCATGACCCCAGCTGACACTGTCTCATTCCCAAACCTGCCAAGCTCACTCTCACTGCCTGTCTGCAGTGTAAGCCATAGGAAATTATCTTCAGAGGAAAGCTATTTTCACAGTCAGGTATGGCTACCCTAAAGCAGCATCAATAAAAATCAGATCCTGGACTGGTCATATAAGAAATTTAACTCTAGTCCAAGCATCTACATAGTTCCAGGTAGTCGTTTGAACCATAGTTCTACCGACCTATTTCAGCTCGGCATCAAAATGAAAGGAGCTTGCAAATGAGTTTTCTTCCCCATGCAGTTTATGTATGGGGCTCAATTCCAGGTGCAGTAGCATCCTGTTACAAGCTGCTTTTGGAGGAAAGGATCCAAAGGGAATGAAGGATTAGAGATCTGGGAGACAATCTGGCCTAGATTTGCTTTAGACTTTCCTACAAGGCTCTTACTTTCTGCTTTGTTGCACTACTCTGGATGTACCACTCTGGGAGCTTTATTCACAGGGTCTACCTTTGGGTCTCTGCGGTATTCCAACAACACTGGCGGGGAGGTGGAGGAAGATGGAAGGACAAAATGAGCACTTATGTTTTTCTAGCCTGAGGATTTGCCTGATCTCAGGAAATCTACCGGGTTGCAGGTAAGTATTTATATATACATACACACACACATACAATACACCTATATAATTTTCTTGCCCATAAACCTCAACTGCTTTTCTGCTTCTATAGGTTGATTTTGAAATATCCTTTCCAAGGCTGGGATGGATGTTTCCAGTGTTGGGGTTTATTAAGTTCCTATGGCAGCTATTTCCAAGGCTGCTTTGTCATACATTTCTTTGCAAGAGACTGTAAGAATGGCAGAAAGGCTTTGCAGATAAGGATTTGAATTGCAACCTTTACACTAGAAGTGTAATAGGAACACCGGGGAATTAAATAAAATTGTATTTTTCCTAGATGTCTGCTTAAAAAGGAAATTCAGGATTTTATGGATGCCCCAGAGACAAACTATTACATTACATTCCTCGCAGTTCTTATTTGAGTACTGTCTGTTTGAGCACCTCAAATAGCACAGAATCATTCATAAAGAATGGGCAAGAGAGACTGTCCCCCATCAATATTTCAAGCTTGGTTATCAAATCAAGAGGAATTCATGAGTTCTGCTCCAGCTCAACATTTGCAGGTTTGATACTATTGTTTGGCAGTTTAGGGGTTTTACCCTCTGCAGTCTCATTGTCTTTAATATTTCATATAATCTTCCACTTGATGCTATTGTAATATTTATTAATTTTTTTTTTACTTGGCTGCACTAACCAGTTTTCTCTTTTCTCTTTCAGCAGGGAGAAATTCACACTCATTTGCTATTTGTGGGGTGATGACATAGTGTGAAGAAGCAGTAATGATGACTGACTGATAGAAGACACCATATGTTCTCTTCATTTTTCCTCTGTGCTGTTTTCTGAGAGATGAATAAAGACTCAATATAAGATGAACTTTCCTATACTATACAGTAAAAAAAGGGCTTTTTTTTTTTCCCAAATAATTGGCAGGATGGGGGGGAAATAATACTTTCTCTAAATCCTTCAGATAGTATTGCTATAAATATCAGGATCACAGAGATAAATAATTTCCAGTCTTTTCCACCAGAAATATTTTACATGTGTCTAAGCATGAAAACCGACTCTACAATTAATTTCACTCTCCCCTAAATGTTTTCCAGCCTTCTACATTCTGAAAATATAAGTTGCATTTGCTTATGACTAAACAAAGGTAAACAATTCCTTGCAATTTTAAAAGAAGTGGGATTATATATAGGATTCTAAGTGACAATTTGTGATGTATGATAACCAGCAATCTTGATTATAAGCACAGTACTAATATCACTAGATCACAACAACAATATTCGATTATATGCTGGGATATTTCTTTGTACCCTGAGTGTATGAGTCTGTACAACTAATAATACAGAAGATTCCCTTCAGGAAATGTTGCATTTGCTTTAACATGTTTTAATCTCAAAATAATTAGAATTCTCATCCCGTATAAAAACCTGAATGAAAATCTTTTATTGTTATAGCTACACACTTACCAAGTATATTCTTCTTATATAAACACATCTAAAAAATTTTCCATTTTGTCCTCTTATTTCGTTCTCCCCTCTCAAAACCAAGGCTTTTTGATTGTTGCTCTTCCTCCTAACCCTGTAATAGCCACTAACTAGCGCCAGACTACAGACAGAGTCATACACGTATCTGCTCATGTTATTAAGCAGCAGAAACAAAGAAGTAAACAAACGAGATTCACATTGCTTTCTGTTCCATTGGAGACAGAGAAGGAAAAAAATAAAAATCAATCCTCCCAAACAAAAAAATAAATCCCAGAAATCATTGTTTTGAGATACCTTATTTTTCAAATTTCCAAGAACATTTTGCAAGTAATGGAGACAAAACTGAAGAAAAATGTCATTGTGAGTCCTGCCCCTGAGTGGGGCAGAAAACTCGCCGTAACTAGACCTAGTGCCGAGACTCTTATTTGCTTTCAAGGTCATTCATTTAAAGGATTTTTCATAACACAACCTGAATAAAGAACACACAGCCACATTCTGCTCATCCTGCTCGCAGAAGCGGCCACCACCGATGTAGCAGGAAAGTTTCCTTACGCCACGCGAACAAGGGTTGGCCCTCCAAATACAGTGTTCTCCCCAGTCACCTGTCATAGCAACAGACATCAAGGGATGTTTTACATTTACATTATGTAACTCAATGCACTTTCCCCAGTTAGACTTATTTATTTTTCCTGTTATAGCCTATGCACCCTGCGTCACAAAGCAGATGACAAAAGGTGCTCGAGTAAAGCAATGATTGCAGTTTTCATGTAAGGAACGTGTGTTATTCTTCCTTTGAACTCCAAGCAGCATGAACGCATCTCCCCCTGGAAAGCTGTACCACGTGCACTATTTTTCCTATGACAATAGAATTACATAAAGTCTGGTCTCAAAACTCTCAATCAAATATTCCACTGATCAGCAAAGACTGGTTTGCTTAAAGACTACAGGATTGGGTCCCTAAATCAATACTTTGATAAATAACACCTACTTAGTCAGAACAATTGATTGCTAGGCAGCTGACTAAGTGTAACGTATTTCTGTTAATCTAGACAAAGGATAAATGCTGTAGTTTATTTATAAGACACACCTGGAACTATTCAGAGGGTTGTAAATAGGATCCATCCTGGCACGCGTTTAAAACTGTATGCGCATGACGTCTTACTAAGGATGGATGGCAGGTATGCCAACATAACACGCTGGCTTTGTTTGCTGGCCAGCCTCGCCACCGCTCCCTCCGGGCTGCCAAAGCTCAGCTCCACAATTCCCTGGCAGAAGGGGCAGCTCCTGGGACCCACCGCTCCCAATGCGGAGCAGTGGGTGCACAGCACAGCATACCTCCTTGATGCACAGGCTCTCGCGACACCGTTCCATCTAACTCCTATGTTTCTTGATTTCATCTGGTGGCCGCTTAATTACACCTAGCGATAGCCAGGCACACCACAGAGGCTGTTCTTTGGGATTACAGCCGTAGCCTGGATTGGCTGTTCTTACACCGTTTATTCTGCTGTGCACTTGTGTGGGAAAAGCTTCTTGGTATTTTGGGGTGGAAAATAGCCAGCAGAGAGTGCAAGAGACACCTTCTGTGCAGCTCCTCCACAGTTCACATTCCAGGCTCTAGACAAGGCTCCTGAGCTCCCACCATGCCCCGGCTACAGCGCATCTGCTCCGATTTATTGTTCGGGAGCACCATCACTTCGATTCTCTCCCCATTACTTCCACTGTTTCTCCCCTTGGGGTTTGTGTTCACAGCTACCTTCTTCCGGGAGCAAGCGTGGGCCACCGATCTTCTCAACTGGTCTCAAAATACACGTATTTTCAGTAACTTCGTTAAATCGCAGACCGGAGGAGGCCATGCCCGGCGGGACGCTAGTACCCACGCTGAAGGTACGAGAAGAGCCTGCCTGCCCGCCCCGCTCCTCCCCAAAACCGCTCGGCAGCCGGGAAGCAGCGGCTTCCCCAGCGCCTTGCCTGGGACCTCTCCGCCTTCCCCCGCGACTTCCCTCCCGCTCGAGGGTTGCGATATTTCGGTCAGAGCCGCCCAGGCAGCAGCTCACGATGCGGCGGCCCAGCGGGAGCCGCGTGGGATACTGCCTCTCCATACAAACCTTGCCACTCCTATCTTCCAGATACTACACAAGCAGAAGCATTACTCCAGAGGCAGAGTGCATAGAATTATTTCATATTTTCTTGGTTTTGGTTAACTTCCAGAAAATTCACTCTTATTCTGCTTTCATCTATCCCTCACACTACCTACCATTGTGCTTTTCCCTCTTCCATGACCCCAGCTGACACTGTCCCANCACAGGCGCGCTCCTGCCGGCGGCCCCCCGCTCCGCTCGGCGGCAATTTGCCCTTCAGACAATGCATAATTCAGCAGCCTTGGAGGCGGCCGGCGCCGCGCAAACGTGTCAAACTTGAGAAGCGAACGGCACCCCTGGAAAGGCGGCGGCACCGGCACCGCCCGCGCTCTCCCCGTGCCGCGGCGAGGGACGATGCGCCGAGCGCGCAGCACGACCTATTTCAGCTCGGCATCAAAATGAAAGGAGCTTGCAAATGAGTTTTCTTCCCCATGCAGTTTATGTATGGGGCTCAATTCCAGGTGCAGTAGCATCCTGTTACAAGCTGCTTTTGGAGGAAAGGATCCAAAGGGAATGAAGGATTAGAGATCTGGGAGACAATCTGGCCTAGATTTGCTTTAGACTTTCCTACAAGGCTCTTACTTTCTGCTTTGTNACTTCGGGAAAGTGCCCAAACTTGCGGCGGGGCCGCGTGGGGCCCCTCGTCCCGTGTGCGCCCACCGCCCGGCGGCGCGACCCCCTCACCTCGGGGCTGCTCTCCTGGCCCGCGGCGGCGGGGCGAGCGGGCGGCGCCGGTAATTGGGGGGGTGGGGCGCGCGTGGAGGAGCAGGTGCCGCGCTCGGGGCCGGGCGCGGTGCGGGATGCCCCGGGGTCGCGGGCGCGTTCCCCCGCCCCGCCTCGTCCCGCCTCGTCCCGCTCCCACCGCAGCCGGGCGGGGCCGGCCCAGCCCCGCTCGGGCGCGGGGGTCGCGAGGCGCCGGCAGCCGCTCCCCAGCTTCAGGTGAGGGATGGAGCCGGCGTCTCAGCCGGGCTGACTGCTCGCGGGCAGGGGTCTGGCTTGGGTTTCTGTAACGCAAATAACGGGATCGAGAGCAAACTCGTGGGTAAATGCGGGCATCTCCCTAGACTGGAAATCCAGTTCACCTGAAGTTCGGTCTGTGCGCAAGCAGGAGGGGCTGAAGGCACTTTCTCATTTCTGGAGTTGATCTGTAGGGGAACAGGGGTTTGCTTTAGGCGCTGTTCTCGGTAGCTGCGCTGTCGGCCCGTCTCGCGTTCCCTGCCCCGTGACACCGGGAACTCGGACCTTGCAGTGCCACCTTACACCTCGCTCGACCCCTACTATTCAAAACACGGCAAACACGCAGCAAAGAATAATTTTGCACAAGCGTGTTAGCACCGGTGTGCTTGTGATGGGCAGCTGGACGGCCCAGGCGCCTCACTGACACCTGGGATTCCCCGGTGTCGGCCGTGGAAGCAGCCAGGAACAATGCGATTCCCAGTTGTAGCTGCATGGTTATTTTCTTAAGCTTTTTGAGGAAAGCCCCTTATTATAATGGTATTATAATGTCGCTTTCTGTCTGTAGCTGACTTGTGTTGTGTGCAGATTAACACGCTTAAAAAAACCCGGAGATGCTCATTTTTTTGTGAGACGCTTACCCTGAAATGCTTGTATTTTATTGCAAGATTTTAAAGTTGCAGCTCTTCAGAGAATAGCCTGTGTGTACAGTACCAGTGAGGGAGGATGAAGGGTAAGCCCTGATGGTTTCAAAAGTGAAAATCAGAAATGCAGTTGCTAAATCCATTTTGTTTATTAATGATGCTCAGCATTTGATGAGAAAGCTATCTCCAGTTTATCCCAAGAAGATTTCGTTTTGTCAGATGCCTGGCATCTCATCAATTCCTTTCATGTCCCTGGGATTTTCTCTTTTCCAGGAGCAGGCCACAGCAGCTCTCTGTGTTGGGGATAACCGTTAAGCTCTTCTTTTGAATTCATGAGCTTCCAAATTAAACTTTTGCTGACACCTGCTACCTAGCCTGCTTGAGCAGAACAACAGTGTCACCCGGGCTACTAGAGCTCTGCCACCAAGCAAAGTAAATTGCAAATAAAAATAGGTGTAAACTGCCTGGGCTAGGTCACACGGCGATTTGGCGGAGCTCTGGGAAACTCTGGCTATTGGAGATCTAATCAAAGTCTGCTTATAATGGAGCAAACTTCCCAACAGCAATCACAGGCAGGAATTAAATCCATAGAGTAGACAGCAACAGAGATTAATAATCATCGTCATCAATTAGCTGATGGAATCAAACAGAACGAAATGAGGGTAAACAAAAAACTGGTTCCCCCTCCCCCTCAAATCTAGTCCCACCTTTATTTATATGGTGTCAAGCATCTCTCCTGAGCGCTGGTTTCAAGTGCCAAAAAATTTAGCAGGTGTCATAACATAAGGTCAAGACTTAATTATTTATATGGAGACATCAATCATCATGTGGGGATGATTTATTTATAAAGCACCAGAGCTGTAAAATGAGACAGTGAATTCTGATTTTCTCCTGCTCATTCCTGAAGGGGACTGGGAAGGCCTGAGCTGTGGCCAAGTGACCTTTGGGACCTGTGGAAGTTTCTGCCTGGCCCCGCGTCGAGGAGGGTTTTGCTACGCCATATAAGTCGTGTAACCAAAACGTCACTGGGGAAATCTCATGTGTATTTGCTACATCTCAGTAATGAACATTTACTGATTATGGATTATCTGGAGAATTTAGCTTTTTAAACGTTATTCAAATTTTTATGTTTATGTAAGCTAATAAGACTGAGGAGATTCAGTAACTACTCTTTGCCTTATGGTATTTGAAAAGTATGTCCATTGGGCTTAGCTCAGCATCTTCCAGAATCATTTTTAAAATACTAAAATAGAATTCTTCTGCCTGGAAAAAAAAAACCCTATCTGTACTCAGTATAATGCTCTTTGCTCACAATTAATGCCAAAAATCAATTTGCTAACATGCTTTTTATGTTTCTGCTGATCACAAACAGAATGGCACAGTAAAAGCTTTTATTGCCATCTGATTAGTCCGCAGTGGTGGTAAGTAAATAGCTTGGGCTAGTACGGCTGCAAGAGTCCCGTGCTGAATGCAGCGGATACGGAGAAGAGCGCGGAGTGCTCTCAGAGTAATTCAAAGAAATGTTATCAACCGTATGAGCAGAAGCATGATCAGGCCGTTACATCTTCTGATAGCTGGACGAAGTAATGAATGCGGCGTGTGGGACGTTCCTGAACCTTCTCCTACAGGTTTCTGATGAAGGGTTAATTACAGCCAGGGATTCTCAGAGATTAGTCCATTTATTTATCTGTTAATAGAAACGGTGCTGCTAATCTTACTTACGTGATTGTGTTTCAGACAGGGAGGTGATTAACTTAGACTGAGCGAAACTAGTAAAAAAAACCCGACAGAATACAGGAAGAGAGAGATGGGAAGTTATGGTGAAAACGAGTAGAGCTAGGAGGGAAGGTTTCTATTGCTCTCTATCATTATCTCCTAAAACTGTGTAGCACAAACCCATAAGCTTCACCATTAAAAAGGACTATTCAAAGCACGAGGAGTATCCAGGGCAGCTTGTGATCCCTCTGAACTTCATGGCAGGACTCCATTTTGGCAAGAGCAAGTCAATAAACAATCCTGCACATCCATTATACTGTTCCCACTGATCTTAAAAGATGACCATTTATCACTGTATTTCAGTGACAGAAATAATAAAATAATATTTCACTGGGTTTGTAACAGGATGTAAATTATGGGTAAAAGGATGGATGAGCTGGCAACGTCTTCAAAGAACAATTAAGACATTAAGAGTGTGGGAAAATATCTTTAGACATTAGCCAATCACTGAGAAAACCGGAATTTAGGACTTGATTCCGTTATGAGATGTTCCTCAAGCACCCTCTGGATCTTGCCCAGAGCATGTGAGAAATGAAAGATTAATGGTATTTCTTGCAGGCAAGACCAGTCAGCTGCTTGTGTATTTTTATGGTGTACTGGGTACATTTATAGCATTTAGTAATGCCAGCAATGTTCAATATAAAGAGTAACAGATGAACGTATCATGAAACAAGGCACTGGCAAGGCAGGTGGGAAATGATTTCCAAAATATTGCAGTAACTATGCTGGGAGAAATGTAGTAAGATGGAGAACATAATACAATAGACCTAAGTGGCTTTAACCAAAGCCAGGGTTACAGCCTCAGGTTGATTCCCACTGATGCAAGATTGAGCCCTACCCACGCTTTCTGTAGCAGAGGAAAGCCAGGGCCCACTGCTTGCAAACCCTGGCAAAGATGGTTTGCATGCCACTCCATCCCCATTGCATCAAAAGGCAGAAGTGATGACGAAATCACAGTTGAGTGCAAAGAGGAGAAAGGGGGGGAATGAAATTGTATTGGCTCAACTGCAAGAAACAAATCACAGATTTCCCTAATCAGACAGATGATGCCTAACTAGGGCACAAAGCAAACCATGAAGGAAGGTGGCAGATTTCACAAATTAGTCATGGCAAAAATGGGGAATTTCACAGCTTGAAGTGAATTCATGTTATAGGATGAAACAGCACAAAGTGATTAAGAGCTCTAACCGATAGAAGCAATAAGCATGTGAGCCTTAGTCATCACACAGCAGCCGACATTTCTCCCTGGCTTCAGCTGAGCCACAGAAGCAACACCTTCATCAGCCTCCTCCTGTTTCTGATGCTGAACAGGAGCTGGTGGGGACAACCACAAACAAATGAGCGAACGTCTCCAGTTTTCCGTCTCCAGGAGGCACAACTATGGCAGTCCGATGAGAGTCGGAGCAGCCATTCTGCAGGGAGGCATACTGCAGGCACCATCTCCACTCCTAGTGCCGCCATTGAAACCTGGAGCTGTGGCTTTGGCAGTTGAGGACATGCCATGAGAATAGCAAGCCCAGGAACAGCAGGGCCTGGTCTTCACAGCTTGACCCCACTGGTGAACAGCAGAGTGGGAGGACGGCTGAGAGAAGTTGGAACGAGACAGGACACTTGCAGCACACTCTCTGTCGTGCTGGGGACAACGGTCCAGGTCTGGCAGTGCCACTTCTGGAGCCACTACGTGCTGGCACATGCCCCCTTCATATTAACTATGCCACAGCATGCGTCCCTAGTAGTAAGCAACCATTAAACAGCCCATTCAATGGCTTTCTTCTGAAGGCCACCCGATTTCCATTATTTCAGGGGGTAAAAAACAGTGTCACAAGCCTCTCTCGCAGGTGCTGCTACGTGACTTTTGCTGGCAAAACATTTCAGTAGCTGTTACAGCACACTTTCAAGGAAAGCTCTGTTAATAGATACTGAAACCTTACTGTACCATTTGTATCCCTGCTTAGACGAAGATAAAAATTCTGTAGAAAAAAGTCACCACTATATCTTAATTCTTCTGTTTCAATGTACACTCTTCTATCATAGTTACTGAAAATCCATACAGCAAAATGCAAGCAAATTGACCTAATACCAACCAGGACGAGGCCACCCCGGAGCATTCCTCCAGCAGCTTAAACCTCCTTCAAATTCACCACGTTCGTGGCAGACTGTCGGCCAGCCTCTGCCAGTCCCCCGGCAGCGCACCCCAGAGCAGAGTGGCTTTGCAGGCTGCCAGGAAGGTTAACAAACCCCGGCACTGGCAGACGGAGCTGAAACTGCAGCAAAGTCATGAACCCTTCAGAGAGCAGAGCATGCCAGCTTTCCTCTGTTTATTGAGGGTGTTCCAGCATAGTCGGGTCCGCTGAGCGCAGCTGTGTTAATACCATGCAGGGAGAGGGGAAGGTGTTGAAGTTGCCAGGACCAAAGCCACAGAGGAATGTAATGGGGCAGTGCCAGTTCCTTCAAATCCCACCTGGAAGTTATTAGCCATCCGCTGGAGGCACCGGAGCACCCGCATCCCAGAATATCAAAGGCGCCCCGTCTGCACAGAGCCCAGCTGAGGTTCAGCTGGGCACCGCATGGTCACAGCTCCGCTCCCGCTAACTAAGAGCAAGTGGGAGAGGATTTTAAATTGCACGCTGAAGAACACCCTAAGGGGAATTATCACTCTTGAATGAGGATGGGAAAACGAAGTTTGAAAAGAATTTACATTTCTAAAGCATTTCTGAAGGAATGCTCTTGGACTCCCGGTAGGGAACTAGAAAGGACTTTAAAAAAGGCGGGGTGGGGCGGTGCGGGGGGGGGAAGGCCCTCCTCTCCCAAACTGATTTCAAAACTTGGCAGATTTAAGAAACCTTTTAGTAATATTTTGCAGATCAATGCTAATTTGATGCATCGGAGCTCAGCACTGTGCCAATTCACTGTCAAACTGATATTAACTAGGCACTTTTTGAGCATGTTTATAGCTCGAGGTCCAGTAAATATGCAGACCTGACAATTATTGCACCTCCCTTAAAATTCTTAATTTGAAATGTGTATCACAGCATCCATAAATGGTCTTTCACTCTTCACCAGAAAGAAGCCTCACTCAGAGGCGTGGGTCTTTGCTCCGGGAGAAGGGGCTGGAGGTTGTGCCCGTGATGAAGACAGGCGGCAGGCAGGGGGGCTGATTTCTGTTGTCAGTGCTGCCAAAGAGCGGCATGACCACGATAAAACTTCCTAGGGCCTAGTCTTCCAACCCCCATTCATATAGTAACCAGTCTCATGAAAGTCAGTTAATGTAAGGAAATGACACCCATTGAGAGAGCAGTAATTACTCATGTTGGGAAAGGTGGCAGGATCAGTTACATAAACTTTCTGAGTGGTTTTTGAACTTGAATGCCTGCAATCTGACATCCACTTACAGCTAAGAGCTAAATGAAAGTTGCTGGATTTTTTTAACAGTTGCTAATTTGAGCCAAAGCTGCAGGAGATCCTGTTTTTTAAATTCGGGTTCCTTTAATACCTGCACAGAAATAGCTTAAGAAGTGTTGGTTTCTCATTCTATTCAGTCTGACCCTCAAATGCAAAAATGATCCCCTTCTGAGTTGGGAGAATCAAAGCAGTAGTTAGCTGATGACATGTGTATTTAGATGACTAACTTTAGGCACCTATGTTTGAATATTTGATTTAATATGCCTTCATTTTTATATCCTGAAATGGGGATACTACTTAGCTCAAAGAAGATTAATTAATTTTTCTGTTGCTTTTAAGTTCTTTAATGGAAGATGTTACATAAATAATTATTTAAAATACTGTAACAGGGTTTCTTGTGTGAGCTGCTTGATCTGCTTAAAGCATATAAATTGGCATGAGCTGAATTAGTAAAATAAATTCAGAAATCTAAAGGTGCATCAGAAGTTAGACGAGTGCATAAAAAGGGATAAAAACTACATTGCTCTTTCCTGTGGCAAAACCCCACAAAGACTGTTGTTTTGTGAACCTTTGGACATCTCATTTCTTTGGGATCACAAAATCCATTTGTGAAGAGATCTATGAAATAAAGGAAGAAATTGTAAAAGTAGCATCCTGGTCAATAAAACATATGAATCTGCAGGCACATACACGGGAGGATGCTGTGAATCTCTTCTTTGTGTTGCAGTTCAGAAGCGCAGTTATTTTCTTCATTTTAGCAGATGCCAAAGGCTCAGAGAAAGGAGTACTTACAGAACGCAGCCCTTCCTTTCTTGCAGCAAAAATGTATTTGCCTGGTTTCTCAAGTAAAAGAAGAGATAATCCTTTCCTAATCTGCAGTGATCGAAACCTGTTCATCTGGAGGTTATCACAGCACTGGGATGTAAGACGGAGCATGACCAACTATTATTTCATCCTTGTGTCTCCCACTCCAGAACTTCGTCCATCTAACACAGATTTCCAAATCTGCCAGTTCTAGGGAAAGTTCATTCCCTGCCATCTCTGCGATGTTTTACACATACTTCGATGCCTTTTTCCAGCTTTTTCCCAAAAGTACACTTTATCACACTCACATCCGAAAAAACAACTCTCCAACTACAGAAGCTAATTTATTACTTTTCTGGCTTTTCTTCACAGCAGCTATTCAGATCACATTGTTAGTGGTTTTTTGCTAATAGTACCTTCCCTGGTTGCAAAGCCCTGTGACTGTTTCAAAGAATCAGTTGTAGCTTGCTAGCAAAATGGTTCACATCTACTTATTAGTTACGGCTATACAATCCATCCGAGGAAGCTGCTGTCCAATAAATTAATACTCTCGCCTGCCTTTACGCAGCCCTCTTCAAACTCCCCAGCATCTCTTCACTGCTTTCCATCACCTAACTTAGTGCCAAGATGGAAGGATGGCAGCTGTCTTGGCACTTAATGCCAGTATTCTTCCTTTGCAAACAAGGGGGAAGGGATTTCCTTTCAAGCTGCCCCTTTTCCCACAGAGACTGACAATAATATTATCTCACATCTTTAAATACGGGTCTCAGTTAACGGTGTGACAGCAAGATGCAGAGACAGAGGCTTTATGTTTCTGATACAGAAAATTTATATGGATAATTTCTTTTTTTTTATTTTTTCAACATTTAAAACCTAAAGTAACTTTTGCATTCTTAAAATAATTAATTCATCCTTTTGTCATGAAAACTGTATTTTTTTAATGCTTTGGAACAGCACTGCTCCTGTAGTTTTGTGTATGCTGCAACTTCCGGAGGACTCAGCATATCCTCACAGCATTAGGCACTGTTTATGCATGTAATGCATATAGGTATGAATGTAATGCTCTCATGCATACACATGGGAGCATACAAGGAGCCTATAGCTCATGTAAAGTCCTAATTCTACACCTTATGCAGAAGGTCTACAGCACTGATGGCAGTGTGTAAATAGTATCTATAAGTAATAAATCATCACATTTACCTGCACCGTATTGTTCTAACTACATTGCTATTAACCTCTATTGCAGCATTTTTACTTCAAAATACTAGAATGAGCTGCTTGTTCAACCTTTGGTTTACACTGGGAGAAATCTGAGCTTAGGTTAATATCAGGAGTTTATTTGAGGTCTCTGTTATAGTATCAGCATGTTGCTAGAAATTCATCTGCTTTTCATAAATATTTGATAGGGCTCTATGATCATCCTCATCATCATTTTGGGCTGGTTGGAAGAGGATCCCCCCGCAACTGCAACCCATTTCTGAGTTGTCATGGAAAGTCAGTTGGTGATATTTCAATCAGAGTCTTCTTGTAACAAATTCCATTCAAATTCTGTCTGAAAGGGAGTTAAGGTTTCATCCTGCTGCTTAGAGAATGATATGCTAAATGCAGCTTCCCGTGGGCTTGGCTGCAGTCCAGTGCTTTGTAATTTATAGTTCTCCTTCCTGATTCTGGCTGTGACCTTGGGACCTAACTCTGAAGTTCACCCAGCTGCCTCTGCTCTTTGTAAAAACACCACTCCAGAGTCCTCATCACCCTCCCACGCAGCACAGCCCAGCAGCAGGGCAGCTCTTGGTAAATCAAGGGCAGCAGATCACCACCACTCCCGTGCTTGGGCAGATGGGGAGCAGGGAGCCAAGGGGAGCGCTCATTTTCTCGCTTTTACTAACAGGAGCAAATCACAGAACATTGTTCTTAAATGACAGAAATTATTAGGTAACTTCAAAGCATGAAATGCATTTATGGAAGAGGTTACGATTATATTAGCCAAAGGCATTTTCTGTAGAGATAGCCACAAAACAGCTCTAATTGGTGATATCCAAACAGCTGTTGTGCCCTATGTATTTATATTGGAAAAATAACTCAAAAGATTATGTTAACATGCAATTAAAAAAAAAAGTTTTTACACTATTACTGATCTTACTGATAGTATACTGGGGGTGCCTAAGATGCTTTACTGAGAAATGTGTGAGTCCATGGCCAGAGGAGCTGACAAGCTAGATTGTACCATATGCCATTTTTAACAGAAAAATTGTGTAATTGAGAGAAGTTATTGCCCCTTGAAGATTACATTCATTATAGATTGTAACAGAGATAAGTCTTTAGAATGACTGTAGTTCCCTTCAGTTAAATAACTATTCAGAAATACGATCATTTGAGCTTATGTATGTAACTGCGTATTGTGTTTTAACAAAGTTATTGAATGAAAGCAACTTTGGGGAAGATGCAGCAGACCCACGTGTGGGAAGACAACGGACATGTTGTGAGCAATCCAGACCTGATCGACTTAGAGGCCACGTGGCTCTAAGTCGGATGTAAACATGGAGGTAGAGAGGGCTGACACATGCGCATGTACTGTGCATGCTCAGCGTTAAGCAACCAATGATATAGAAGACACATACGTGCACAGCTGCTTGTAGCCAATGAGCTTGCGTAATCAGGTGGAACGCTATGTATATAAGCCGAGCTATTCGGGAGTAAAGTGGCACTCGCTTGATCACATTGATCGTGTAGCGTTCTCTGGGAACCTGTATGCATCACCCATGCAGCTCTTTTGTTCCTTTATTCTTTCCAAATTTTTCAAGGACCTATCTTCTGGAAACACTTGTTTGTACATACCTATCTGGTTTCCTTAGGATGGGAAATACTTTTAAATAAAAAAGGGTGACTTTTAAAATAATTATTTAAAAAGTCTTTTAGATTTGTTATTTCACCGGTAATCGTCAAGGATTTTCAGCACAGCAAATGACTCAGATTTAGCTTTAAAACAAAGACAAGCAAAACTTGTCATTGTTTCTGATCTTCAAAGTATCCTGTCTGATATTTTTAGTGATTGGCATTTACCATAAACGAACCTTTCTGTAACCCAGTCGTACCCCCAACTTTAGATAGATCTCTTTTGAAATGCTTCTTCTATTATCTGAAGACATCAGAGAATCATTAGGTTAAGTAGTTCTTTGAAAACACCAAACCGACAAAACAAAGAAACTCCCTCTGCAAGATGCTCGTCAGTAAGAACACTGGCAAAACATTCATCAACTCTCTGGATCAGTCTAAAAAGTGATGACCCTCAACTGGAGAACTTCGGCATAGATTCATTAGGCTTTGCCATTTCACTAATGACACAACTAACATCAAACTGTTAAAAGGGTACAAAATAGTTTCAGACACAGTGTTGCTACTCCAATGCTTATTCTGGGCCGGCATTAAATACGCAGCAGGCTCACATTTAGTATCTCTGATCTGCTTTTGCAGAATGTGCTGCAGCTCTTGGTTTTCACCTGGTCCTGCGAGTACTGGTGGCAGCTGCTGAGCAGTCATGCAGTGATGCTCTGTGGGTACTTCATTGCCAAAAAAGCACCGAGAGAGAGGTGTCATGTAAAGACATCTCTTCTCTGGCAAGTTAGAGGCAATGCCCAGAAGTGAACTTTGTGGAAAGGCCCTCAGACAGCAGCAGTGCTGGGTGCGCAGATACCTTTGCTGTGGTTCCCCAAAGGGAAAGGGCAACAGGCAGTACTTATGGAAGGTTTCTATATAAGAGGTTTCTGTGCTGTACTCCAAGTATTTACGCTGGCAGTAGCTCTGTAATTGTGCTGTAAACCACCCTGGGTTGCTGCATACCCAGGAGTTTGACTAGATGCCAGCCAACGGCGAGCTCTGTGATAATCGTGTATGATTTCACAGCAGGAGCCCTGTGCCCGTGGGTAGCAACAACCTTCCTCCTTCCTCCCATGCTCCTCCAAGCAACTGAACCCCACCTCCAGGGTATCTTCTGGACTGTGAACTTGCTGTCGTTTATTATTAGCACATCTTATGAAGTGTGCTGGGCATGCATTAGAAACACCTTTCTCTCACGTTAGAGAATTAATATCGGCCTGTCTCAGACCTGGCTGACCCCATTCCCTTGCATTTCTAGGGCAAAGAGAAGTAGCGGGGAGAGCTTGCGCAGTGGGGGACCCACTCACTCGTTTCCTCCAGGAAAAGCCTCTTCAAAAAGTCCTGCTCAGCCCTGGAAATCTCATTCTTTCAATGGAGACCAATCAGCATTGGCTTTTGAGGTGCTCTGAGCAGAGGTGGCATTTTCTTCCAAATTTTCAATGTTGCAGAGTGGTTTTTATATGATTATTGGTATTATTCATGCAAACCTCCAGCTCCTCATCCTTAAGTGACTTTGAGATTTCCTTCTATAATCCGTCGTATCAGCAGCCCTCTTGGCTGGACTTGCCTTAGTAACAACGGCTCCTTCTTCCTGCAGTTCTCTTGACACCTCTGTCAGCAGGATGGAAAGGCAAACTCGGTAAGAGGGGACAACATGGAATTCATCTATGTTTGCATGGGAAAGGGGAGGTGTGTGATGGACAAAGGAAATACGAGAGAGGAGAGTAACAGAGGAAGCAGCTGGGCTAGTTCAAAGAAACAGCTCTGTTCCATGTAGTGCTATATGACGTTACCTGGAGCATAGACTGCGAGACCAAGAAGTACTCTTGCAATCTGATCTGGCTCTTGTGTGTCTGATTAAAGCCTCTCTCTTTTTTCCCAGCGATATGCCATCTCACTGGTTGCATAAACCTGGCAGTTATGCTACACTGGGCGCTTTCCCTGTTCAGTTATTAAACTGCCCTGTCGCTTTCTCTTGTCAGGGCTTCTTTTTCCTCCCTAATATCTAACCTAAACTTTTTCTTTCTTAGCTTCAGGCCATTGCTCCCTGGCCTACAATTTTCTAAGACTGTGAATAATTCTCTCCCTTCATTTCTATTGTTACCTTGAAGGTATTTATAGACTGTGTTCATGTTCCCCCTGAGCCGTCTCTTTCACTGGACTCTCTGAATTTAGCTTTCTCAGCCTCTTCATGTGTTACGTTCTCTAATCTGTGTATCATTGCCCTCCTTTGATTTCATCTTCTTTTGAACGTTGGGTTACTAGAAATATACAGCACCATGGTTTTACATGGCCATTATTTATATGGATTTACATGCGCTTCCCCAGTTATCTGTATTTTCTTACCCAGCAGGGCTATTTTTGTTTATATTGGTTTACTTTATGAAATATCTCTCTCCAGATTTAATTTTGCAAATGAAAATATACCAAATAACTCCCCGTTTTGCTGCCAAGGTATCAACAGAAGGCAATAAGGCTAAAGAAGGCAACTAAGGCCAGTTTTTGTTTCCTGCAAAAATCCTGCCCAAGTTGGGTGCAGCCTCCTGCACAGGGCAGCTGCTCATGTGGGAGGAAGGGTTGTCCTCAGGGTTATGCCTGTTCCCTGTGTAAGGACCTCTTCGTCTGCCATTTTGGAAAGTAAAATCAGATACTTGCCCCTAGCCATTCAGTTTTTCCATTTAGTGTTGTTTCCTTAACTTTATCGCTGAAATACGAATTTCTGTCCTATGGAAAATTCTAATTTTGGTTTCATTTAAGATTAAAAGTCTTAGTTTGAAAACTTCTCCTGAAATACAAAACTCTTGGGAAAGAAATTCAATTTTGGGGAAGTAGAAATACTCCGTCTAGATGTTTTTGATGTAAAACCTGGATACTATGATTTGGCTGCACTGACATACCTCCCCTTGTAACCGCTCAGCTCAGCTCATCAGCTCAGTGCCCCACAGGAGCTGCAGGTCCCAGTTCACCCTGCCCTAAGCTGTCCCCAGCAAACCCCGGTGCTCAGATGGGCACTGGGCTCCACCATGCAGCACTGCCTCTTTTCAGCTTGCTGCTTTTTCTGAAGTTTATAACATGTACAAATGAGAAATGTAAAAAGAAAAAAGCCTCAGGAAAAGGTTGTATCACATCATGGAAAAGGAGACCATGCCTGGGAGTGAGACCTTCATATGGGGAAAGAATTACAGCTCCCCCAGAACAACAGGAAGGTTGAGTTGAAGGGAGAACTTTGAACCTAAATTTGTAAAATTAGGTCACATTAAGGCTTCTAACAATATCAAAGTACTGGAATATGGAAAAAACTTCCTACGCTGTTAACATGTATGGCTCTGTGCATGTGCCCAGA
Source organism: Steatornis caripensis (assembly GCA_013398225.1). Lineage (NCBI taxonomy): Eukaryota > Metazoa > Chordata > Aves > Caprimulgiformes > Steatornithidae > Steatornis > Steatornis caripensis. Next base: position 816,309 of record VZSC01047435.1, read on the forward strand.
ATTAGATTTCTGCACAGCTCCCATTCACTCTGATGCCTGTGTAGAACCTGACACTAATGATGTCCCTCGTAAGACAGAATAATCTATCAAACTAACCAGTACTTCTCCAGCTTCTTCCTTGTACTTCTCCATCACTCTGTACCGGTGTTTTGTTTTTACTTCGTTCTTTATTGTTTGCAACAACTGTCTCTTTTTGTGCTGAGCTTGTACTGGATTTGCAATTAGGGTCTCAGTTCTGAAAGACCTTGAAGAAAAAAAAATACTTGTAATACTAATACTGTATTTAAAATAACTAATTCTTAGTTCTACATCAGTTTATTGAAAAAACTCCTCCAATACATAATAAATGCAATGCGTACGAGGACTGCTGTCATACAGGACATGACAAAACTTTCTAAAAGATCTCCTGTCTTCATACTGTACAAATATTTATTCTTAGCAATACTGCGGATTTTACTAGCACTTCACCTTGCTCTGTTTCAGCAGAGCCATGACAGGCTTCATACGACAATACGAAGCGGACAACTAACATCTACAGGGCTCGTTCCTGTGAGAAGAACTGAACTCTCGGAATAATTTTTCTGTTCAGTGGCCAAAGCAAAATTATTGGGGGAAAATTGCTTCAGGTACGTCCAAAAGACAAATGAGTGTTCCATTTTTATCACTGAAACAGAAATCTTCAAAATTAAAAATAATTTCCAATACAAAGATCTTCTTTTGCTTACAAGTATCAAAATAAAACATTTGGGGTTTAAGTTTAGAGTAATTTGCAAGAAGTTTAGTCAGTTGCTACCCTCATTAAAAAAAAAAACTCATACAGTTCAGTTTACAAACACTTTGTAAATGAAAGATCCCAGCAAGCTTTAGCAAAAATTACAAGAAATTGTAATCTCCTGCCTTTCAGAGAATCAGGATACCAAAATGCACTCTGGAAATAGGCTGCTGCTTCTGTCTTTTAGTTAATTATTAAATTCAAAATGTTTGAAATATGCATTGTAAGGTGACTTTATTTTAATTTTCCCAGCAGAGACATTGACAGCTCCTGGATGATACTGCACTGAACTGTCCTCTTTAATGACATTTTCTCTTTAATAATCATTGATCCACACAAATTTGTCAGTTCCTAAATAGGAGCTCATCACTCACATTGCTAGTGAGAGCTCTGTCAAGGGCTGAGCGTGGCGCAGAGGATCTCCGGTTGTGCAAGTTTGCCATGTAATCACATGATAGGTTGGCTGTTATTTGGATCCTAATTTTTTGTGGCTGCTCTAAATACAACAGTGTACCAAAATACCAGGTCTTTTGTCCCTGTGCACTGACAGTATTCAGAGTGAAAACATAAAACCCTGTGATGAAACAGACGCAAAATAAACTAATTTGGAAAGCAGTATTTCCAGTCTGTCTCCAAGCAAAGAATCTCTTAGCTCCACCATGTTTGGGCCAAAATATCACTGTTATCTCAATTTATTGTTTAAATGATTGGCCAGGCCAGACCAGTTCTTCATGCAATAGGAGTGCTGAGGTCTTTGTCATCCTTCAGCAGATGACAGGGGTGGCTTACCCTGGGCAAGCTGGAGCAGAAGCACAGACTGGGGCCCCAGGGCAAGCACTGGTCTCTTTGCTTATTGAGCAGAAGGGGCCACCTTGTGAACGACAGCAGGGAGAGTCTGAGGAGTGCGTGGTCTGTGGTAAGACGCTGATCCATGAATTGGTTTTGCTTTTCCTGACCTCCTGTTACTGGATGTTGCTCTCAGCGTAGTCAGTCAGTCCTGTATCCCCTCACAGGTACCACACCAACTTCAGAATACACAAAATCAGGCAAAGACAGCACAATTTGCAGCCGCTAAAGGCAAGAAAAGAGGGACTTGGGCTGTTCAGAGGCTCTGGTGAGGCAACAGACGTGAGGCAAAGGGGGAAAAAGCGTGCAAGAGGAAGGTGTAAATTTGAGAGCAAGAGCTGAGACTTGCATGCAGGAGTGCGAAGGAGCCAGACAAGCTGAAAGGAGACCTGCCATCCATGCCCCAAGGGATTAATGAAGTGAAGAACAGGAGGCTGCCCGGCCATGAAAGTCTCCCTTCAAGGAGATGAAGGAGGACACGGGAGCAGTTTGCAGCAATTTGCAGGAACAGGGACAGGGACAGGGTATTTGATGAGTCTCCCGCAGCCTGGACCTTGCATCAGTCAAAGCGCAGCAAAGCCTTGCTTTTCCCTCTCACTGCCCTAGGTCTTGTCCTAGAGTCACCTTGAATGTTATGAAAGCAAACACCTGCTGGAAATTAAATCATAACCTGTGGTATAAGAGCACGCATGAAGACCTGAAAAACAATTGCTGACATTACAAAACCATGTCTTAGAGGGTCTGGTGCTAAGGAACAACTGTAGCTTCCAGCTGTTGTACAGAGCCTTGTGGGGCATAATCCTATTTACAACTTTAGGAATAAAAGAGATCAACACTGTAGTGTGACTTTTTTCATGAGTCCTGTAGGGAAAAGAGATGGAGAAGAAAAGGACTCCCAGTCCTTTCCCAGATAATCCCCTGGATTAGGGAAGGAGAGTCCTTTAGGATCCCCCTAGAGACCACTACTGCTTTTATTCCTTTTCCCGTGACTCCCAACAGTCTTCACGGATTACCACCCCCTTAGGACAGTACTGTTCACAGACACATAATGCTCCGTTTCCTCCTGTTCCTTCCCTCAGCATCTCCCCTGAGCTGGTATCTCTGGGCAGGAGGAAGGTTTGCAGTTCTTCCCCCCCCCCTTTTTGTCTTGTAAACTGTACCCTGAACTCATTCTCTGCTGCTACACAAACAATAAACCAGGCACCCAAGCATGGTTTATCTTAGTAATATTCCATTTCTCTGTCAGACTTTAGGCCAGGTGGTAATTTTGGGTGAGGTATCATCTGCAAAGACAACAAATGCAAGAACCAATCTTTCTCCCAGCAAATGATAAACCAGATGACCCAAGCGATTGTCACTACTATCTGTGTTTCTATTATGGAATAAACTGCTGGACAAGGAGAAGGATTTAGTGCTTTGACTGTAGTGACGGATACTACCAAAAAGCTCAACTTAGTTCATCTCCTCACTGCCTTATAAGGAGCAGTATGTGTCCAGCAAAACAGCGGTATTTCTTTTCTGTGAAGAGGTGATCTGTAGAGCATAGCACATTCCTCTTGAAGGCTATCACGATTGCAAAGATGCTGGGCTTTGATGGCTCAGGTGTTGAATATCTGTATGAACTTAGGAGGCAAATTTTGGCTTTCTCTCCTTATCTTCAGTCTTTGTGAGACATATTTCAGTCTGGAATGAATTTTTAGCGCCCTTGTACTGTCCATGCAGCTCTGGAAATGCTGAAGTAAGGAGAGAAGAGTTCAGGGGAAAAGCAGGGGTTACAGCACTTCCCTTCCCTGGAAGCCTGAGGGCTACCTTGAGCCTGAAGCACATTCACAGGCTGTCCATTACTGATCTCAGGACAGGACGAAAGTTGAACTCCTGATGTCAGCAGAAAACTCCTCCACCGAACAGCCCGTTATTAAGATCCTATTCATTATATGGTAAAAGTCTTATAGGTCAGTCTGTTGGTTTACTATTCAAACAAGAATCCCATCGTCCAGCTCTTACCAACAGCAAGCTACCAGCCCTCGTGCTTGTGTATTTGCTTTTCTAGGCAACTGAAGAAAAAACATTTCTGAGTGGGTTTAACAAAGGGAGCTGAAGATAATTATGTTTATAGTTTATACATGTGAAGGTGGCTTCTGGATGTTTATACTGTTTAGACCAAGAAATGTTGTTAAAGGGAAGAAGATGTCTCGATACTACAGCATCCTATTTTTCTGTGAAGTAAAACTCCATAGTACCAGAGGGTGAATAGTTTTCTTCTGCTGTTAGCCTCTCAATTCTATTAAGAAATTCTTGAATATTACTTCCTGGCCTCTTTCCCTTTTTTTTTTTGTTGTTTACCAAATAGAGCAATGCTTCACTTAAACTCCACTGTAGTCAGTGAGTGTCTCTAGCTGACACTGGATCACAACGTCATTATGATTTAGGGTTTTACTGATCGTGCTTTATTATTTTTGTATTTTCCAGAAGGTTTTAACTCTCATTTTATGTGTTCATTGAATTGTTTGAAGTAAAGGGGCTCTCAGTCTCCATTGCCATACTAAAAGGAAATAGAGTAGAGCTTGCTGTTATTACCATGCAAGCTAGACAGTCTGAACAGTGTCTTTTAGCCAGACGTAAATCCACAATTATAAATCACTATGGGAAGGGGAATACCAATCACTGAATTTTGATTTATTGCCACAACACTTTCCGTAGAAATATACTGACCAGAATAGGGAATTTAGGTGTATTTTCTATGTATTGATGCAGTAAACATATCTCTTCAAAGCACCATTTGTGCTAGAAGTCAAAAGAGTATCTCTGAGTAAGAACTACTCAAAGAATAAAGAAAAGATAGTGCCAGGCTTATGCACAGTATAAGAATAAAAAAAAAAATCTGCTGTGTAGAGTAACTGTGTAGGGCTGTATAATTTCTACAGATTGGGATGTAGTTGTGTTCACATAATGCATAAATAGTTCCCCCAGCTTCAAAGGGAAGGGCTGTCCTGGGAGCTACAGGGCAATCGGAGTTTTAGTTCCTACTTTTCCATAGACTTCTGTGGTATTTTCTGCAAGTCATTTCATTTCTATGCACCTAAGTTTCTTCATCTGTAAAATAAATCCTTCAAATACAATTGGGCCAGCTTCATACAGCAAATTACATCTGATGCTGAATCATGTCTTTTATCTCTCTATCTGTCTGCTTATTTTTATTGTGAGCTCCTCAGGGCAAAGACTATCACTTGAAGTCTCATATATAATACAAGTGTCTTTAGCACCACAGATCCCATTCTCGGGGACTGGAAGCTTACTGTAATAAAAATAAACAAATGTGATCAGCAACTGGAATTAAAATAAAGCATCCAAACCAAAGAAAATCTATACTTATGGCCCTTTCTCATGAATACTCTGCCCCCCAAACCAGATACCCTGTTTAGGGGCACCACTGGACAGATGTAAAACACTGGCTACACTTCAGGCTTTGGCCAACTGGAAGTGTTAAGAGAAGCTTTCTTGCCACAGAAAAGCCATTTAGGCATAAAACAACGAAGACCGTGGGCTAGGAAATGGGGTACTCAGTAGTTCGATGACCTTAACCAGACACTGGAAAGGAATGTTTATATTCCCAAACCCCTCTTTTCAATTGTAGGAACAGGTTGGCTAGTCTTAACATACCGGGGCTAGAGAAGAATCTAAAAAGGGATTTTTCTGGTGATACAGACACGCGGAGGGGTATATGGAAAACAGGACCGAGAACATAAACAGGTCTCCCTGTTCCTAGAACAGCCCAGGCCAGGGCTACCAGCCAGGTTTTGTGGCATGCCCACATAGTATGGAAAGACTCGTGACAAGATTGCTTTTTTAGGAGAGGGAAGCTAAAATCTTTTTCTCACTGAAAACATCATCTCTCAATACAGATACAGAATAGAAACACAACCTAAACAGAAAGATGACAGGGATTTGGTCTGCTGAGCATTTCGGAGCATGTTTACCATACTTCAGCTGGTCAAAATACTGAAGAATAGCACAGATGGATTTTTTTTTTAATGTCTAGATTTGATAGCTCTGAGCATTAATTGCAAATAAATACAGAGGAGATAATGGGTTCATTAGGCTACAGAAACACTCTTGAAAACTGCAGGATGAGGTGCTGGATCATTGAAGCCAGTCACTTCAGTTTAAGTGTGAGATTTTTGCTCAAAGCTAAATGTCTCTCACCAGAGTTTGGTTGCAAGTCCTTAGCCCAGGGTTGTACCCTAATGATAGGTTCATTATACATTACTTGTTATTTTTCATACATATTAAACTCATTTTGTTCATAAAAAAGGTCTCTTGAGTCAGCAAATGCCTCATGATGCTCAGTCCCTTTAATAGCGTTAACACCTTGTGTGGCAGTCATTTCTGCCTTTCTGCTTAAAAAATACTATTTTCTTACACAAAAACATTTCAGTTCTTGCAATCAGTGCTTGTTTTTGTAAATTAAGGAATGAATTGTGCCAAGTTGCTCTCCTCTTTTTCTCTCTTCCAGGGTTATCTGCAATGTAGCTGATGCTACTGTCTGTATATCTACTGCGTGCTTTACAGGAAAATGAAATCATTACACACAACAGAAATTACTAGACCTCTTTCATAAACACACGCTCTTAATTGGCATGTAAGCACTAAGATCACTGTAATACATGCAGTACAATGTCTCTGAGTCATTTTTTTCTCCCAGGTTTAAAGGTCAACAAGAATATTTTTCTTTAATTTGACAGGCACACAAGAAATAATGCAAGACTCATTTACGGTCAGGTAATGCACAAAGAAATCTATAAATCAAGCTAAGGGGAATATTAGATCATGCTCATATCTGAACCCATCTGGCTTAGTTCACGAAAGAATCAATACCAGGCAGAGAGCTCCGTATTCCTCGTGATTTATGCTCTTGCATCTAAGGGGAGAAACATTGGCAATTTTTAAGTTGCTTCATCTGAAACAAAAGGATATGAAAAAGAAACTACAGTTGGCTATTACAACATATGCATTAGGTAAGTAATTTGATGACAGATTATAGCTGCCGGAGGAAGGGATGGTTCTCGTGGTTCATTCCACTTAATGACTCAGCACATTGTTCTAGTATTTTGATCTTCCTCCCCACAAGGTATATTAGTACGGAGCTGTTAAGAAATAAAATCAGCCAGATTTTCATGTGTTTGATTTTTGTTGGTGAATTGCAACTGATAGTTCTCAAGCACAGTAATATTAGAAAATACAGCATATTGTAACATACATAACATAACATACAGCTTTTCTTCATTGTTTTCTTTCAAATACTACTTTCACCTATAAACTCGACACCTAAAAACATATCATGGCCAAATATTAATCCAACCCCATACCATATTCGACACGTAAGCTTTTGATCCTTTTGTGAACATCCAGGAATTACATGAAAGCTTTCTACCTATGTAGTACATCTCTCAACCAAATGAAATCTCCAGTTGGCCTTAAGTTCAGCCTCCCCAAGAGGCAGGATGAAAAGTGTCAGACTGCGTTGCAGTACGCTGTGCGATTGCACAGGGGTGGGAGGCAGAGGAGGAGCGAGAGATTTCACAAAGCAATTAGAGTATGAAAAACAGATATTGCAGTGATGGGTGCCATAAAAATATCAGGGTAACTGGGGCAAGTAAAACATCCATTTCAGCTACAGTGATTTGTTTTACATAGAGTGCTAATATCCTTCATACAAATACCGAATGCAGCTTAATTTAAATCTAGAAAGGGATTTAGACTAAAGGGAGAGCCTGATGTATTTTTCTCGCAGCTAATGAGTACAAGTAGAATCAGTAATTTTCCCAGTATATGTTGATAAATTATTACATCAGACATTATTGATCCAGCCAAAGAAGAAAGAGGTCAAAATAATGGAAATCAGATGGTTGTGATTCGAAATGCTTGGGATATTCATTTGGAAAAGGTTGATAACTAAAACGGTCTTACAGGCTTTACACTTACTGATTTAATAAAGAGAATAAGCCTCACTGATCCCAAGCAAGGTTACTTGTATAGGTATTTCAGGGGGTTGTGCTACTGAAAGCCAGTCTCTATGTCTCCTGTATGTGTCTGAATTATATTTTAGTTCAGCACACTGAAAGCATTCATTTTAAACATCTGTTCCTTTCAGCCACAATTTCCTACTGCATTTTGCTGCTGAGAACCCTTAGACTTCATTCTGGTAGTAGGCTCTTTCAAGTATTTATTTAAAAGGTTTTCATATGTTTGTGTCATTATTAATAATGAATATGTTCATTAATTTACACATGCTTTACAAACACTGGGCAGGATCCAAGAGCCTCCCATGTGAGAAGCGATGTGTTGGGGCTATGCTATTGATTCTTTCTCAGGTATATCCTTTTAGCAGAGAATAATACATCAGTGCTGCACCTTTCAACCCAAAAGATTCCAAAAGGTTTCCCAAATTGAAGAGGGCAGCGTGCCTGCTAGCAGAGACCACCTCATCCATCCAAGGAAGGCACCACCTTTGCTGCATTGTATGGCAATAGCCTGGCAACGCAGAATGCACAGGCAGGGAGCAGAGACTGCCATTGTCACTCATTACACACAGCAGAGAGAAAAAAAGAGGTAGAATGTGATTTACCCGAGAGGAACATAGTCAGGATACAAAATCCTCTTTGTCTTCATACAACTGGAGTCTTCTATTTTGGGAGCCCCACTTGCCTCTCTCTTTCTTCCCTCACTAGCTTTACTACCCAGGCACCATTCCCCCACCTGGGGCTCAGTTTCCCTTTTGCAATCTCAGCCTTCTATTTCCACGCTTTTGCTGTTAACATGGTCTTCAGCTGCCTCTTCTCCACAACTCCTGCATCATGCATCCTCCAAACAGCAGCCCCCTGCTTACCCTTCCCATCTCCTCAGGGATGAGCTAGCCCTTTTTACAGCACCACTCACCAGCACTAGGCATGCCCCCTTCGTGCTCTCTCTGCTGCTCTCTCTACCTTACAGCCTCAGCAAGTAAGTAAGAGGGACTAGCCACAGAGGGGCTGCAGCAAAGACAAGGAAGCAGCTTCACCGCACTTCTTGCAAGGACTTTGAATGCTCTTGATAAGAGCGATACCTACCAGCTGGGGCTTGTAAGGACAGAGTGGACCAGAATCTGTTTCACCCAATCTCTCACAGGCAGCATTTTTCCTGGTACCCAAAGGAGCAGGCTGGAGCACTGCCTCTGGGGTAATTTAACTAAGCATACAATGCAAGTATTATTACCACAGCCCTGAATTACGAAAGAGAAGCAGAGCTCCAATACATCTCCGGGAAAACCATCAGGGGGGTGGGGAGGGTTGGTCATGTCTCATCAGTTTCAAAAGTCCTTATAAAATATGGTAACATAGGAAATATGTGCGTGCAGATAGGGCTCACTGAAAGTCAAAAATTCATATCCCACTTTCTTTCCACACTTGGGATTTTTCCAAAGTTTCTCTAGGGCATGAGAAACCAAATACGCTTTCCTTAAGGTCTTTAGAAATTCCTTGCTCTGGTTCTGGTGTAATGAATACCAACTGACTGTTGAGTTGACACTAGTTACAAAGCCTGGGCCACATGGGACAGCAGCATAGTGTGAAAAATGAAAACATCCATATGTACTTCTCATTTGCTGTGAGTAGAAGGTGATCGTGAAAATGAATTCTGTATTTCTTCCCAATCATCCTTCAACATGGCCAATGCCTAAAAAGCTGTGTGTTTTCCCCTGGCAGCAGCGCACCTAGCAGTCATAGCAGCTGTACAGGAGTTACGTTGCAAGGGTGACAAAACTTATCTTCCAGACAGGTAGAAGATGATACCAGCTCCATAACGTGACTGGATCTATCACACCTGCTCTGCATTATTTAAAGGTACCATGGCATAGCATAACAAGTTTTATTGGCTCACTCAGTACAGCAGCATCATAACCTCTCTACTAGGTTATAGTTATGAATCTCCTTTGGACAGTACAGTGCAAATGTTTCTTCTGGATAAGATCTATTATATTTGTTACCTGCTGTATAAGAAGACACCTGGACCATCATTATCCCACATCAACTTTATAGGTTCTTCTGCCACACCAGATTCTTTCATCCTAAAAGTCACCAAAATGGGCAGCGTTAGAATGAGAAGGGCTGGGCTGAGATGAAATGGGAGAGAAACACTAGTTCCTTGTGCCTGTGTGTGCTGCAAGATGAAGCAGACTCTTTTGAGTTACAGCAGTGGGATGTGGCAAAGCTTTCTGGTCCTTTCTAAACAGCCCAGACTTTGCCGATGTAAGGCAGGGCTGTAAACTCTAAGAAGACAGAGGGTGCTCAGAGGGCCATTGCTACACATTTCCTTTGCCTTCCAGGCACCAAATTCAGCTTTGGACATTCACATGAAATAATAGTTTAGGATTAGATTAAGAACTACTCAATGCCTGAGATTACTCCCAAATTCAGGGAAGTAATTTCAGATCTCTGAGGAGCAGTCGTAGCCTAAAGCAGAAACACAGTTGTCCTGTGCGTGGTGAGGTACTGAGCACTTACAAGGCAACAAAGACTAATTTGGTGGCCCTCAACTGAAATGAGATATGATTTCCCCAGCAGGGAGTCTGGTGTTTGTACTGTATTCAGGTGATAGCATTTACGTATCTCAGTTAAAATGGCATATTATTCTCAATGCTGATACCTTTCTGGCCACAGAGGCTAACCTATTATTTCTGGTTCATACTTTCTTTTTTTTTTTCCCTTGCAAAGCTTCACTTCTTTAACGCTTGTTACTTAGAAACTTTGTGTTATGTAAATAAAAGCAATGACCTTTGCCTTTCCAGGGGCTGAAGCTCAGCTAATGTAGAACAGTGCAGAGATACAGTAGGAGCAAACAGAGTTAGAGCACATTTTTAAATGTCATTTTCTTGTTTGTAATTTATTCTTCCTACCTCTAGCGTTCCTCTGCAGAGATATTTATATAAATAGGTGTTCCATGCACTGTATATTACAGGTTTATTTAGGACTGTTGTTGAAGATTTACACTGCTCGAAAGAGTAGTCATAGCAGATAATTCCATTTGCAAGCTTCAACAAAATGTTGCAGGGAAAGTGCTGTTATCACTGTGGAGAATTTTAATGATGGCAGAGTTTACAGGCAACTTATTTTGGCAAACAAGGCTGCAGCAACAGACACCTCAGCAACTTCTTTAGCCAGTGGTGCTTTTCTGATTATTGTTGCTGCCTGTTAAACACATTTTACATCTACCCCCCAGCTCGCTCCAGAACCTTCAGAACTGCGTTTATTCCCAAAGTGCTAACCTTGCTCCTCATAAAACACCTATTGGGAACTCATGTAAAAGAGTTGGCTGAGCACCTCACAGACCTGATTGGGGAACTCAGTCACTGCTTGTTCTAAAACTTCTTGTTATGTAAATAAAAGTTTCGGCTTTGCCATTACAATAAAGAAATTTAATAACTTTATAATAACATAATACGATGCAAGATGACCACAGGAGAAGCTGGCTTAAGGTACCTCCTACCTTTTCCCACTAACCACAGGATTCACTATTGCAATAAATTAATACGGTGCTTTAATAATCTGTTAGCAACTGTTGGAGGGAGTGAGGAAAAGAGGAGCTTGCAAGCTGGTAACTCCCTTCACCTTACAGTCCTCACTGAACAGAGACCCTCTCTTGTGCATTCAGACCTGCAGGAACACTCTGCAGGGACGGCAGTGATATCCTTGCTATGTATTGCACATAATACGCAATTACTATGTGCCATATATTGCATATAATACGTGGTGCTATACATTGCACTTACCCAGCTTAGATTCCCTTCCCCACAAGCAAACTGCTTTTCTGTGCCACAGCCTTGGCAACACCCAAGAACCCACTCACTTGCCCACCTCCCTGTCACCAGCTGCCCAGTGCTGCAGGCTGTACCACTGCTGAAAGAGAGAGACAGATTAAATGTACGTGGCCCTCCCTTCACAACTGTTCACTGGTGTCTGGAAAAGGGAATTTGAGCTACTCCTCATATTGTTCCTTTTCAGCAAATACATCAGGTTTGGTGTTGCCAGTCTGACGCCCCTTTATTAGCACTAGAAAAGCTCGTCAATGTAATCCTATATATTGCACTGGAAACCTTGCAAGATGCCACACCACTCCCCAGTGATTTTTTTCCTTTCTCTCATTCCTTTTATGTTGTCAGCTAGAACAAAAGGAGTTCCAGTTAATTACCTGTGTGTTTGCTGAAGCCACTAACCTACATCCTAGCTAGTGCAAAACAGTTGCTTAACTGAAGTTCTTGGCAGATTTACACACCTTCTGGTTGTAAGTTTAAAAAAAATCTATTCCTGTTTTCAGATTTGCATATTCAATTTCCTCTTATGTAAAAAATAATCATTTTACTTTTTTCATTATTCTCCAGTAACTAAGGAAAAGGAGGATGATTCAGTAGCTGGAATATTAACCTGAACTGTGGAAAGTCCAAACTCAGCCTCTTGCCCACAGATTTCCCACTTCTCTAGGCAAGTTCTTGAGGTTTCTCTGCCTCAGCTTCGCATTTGTAAAATGGGACCAACAACGTTGTTTTCACAACTATAGATTCTGAAAATCTTGGGTATTACAGTAACAGGGACAGTGCAGGTGACTAAACAGATAAACTGTACTGCAAGAAAAGAACATGGAGGGATTTAATCTGATTTAGTGCTTTGAAAATATATTTATCTCCATGCATATGACTTTCTTTCAGCGCTGCTCTTTTTTGATGGACTGTTTCTCAGCTGAATCAGTTTCCTCAGTTCACTCCGCTACCCGGCTCAAAGACATTATGCCACTATCATGCAGCAGGCGGGACAAGGCGGCTAGAAGTATTAACTGTTTGAGTTGTACTGCCACCAAACAGCAAATAATGGCCCTAGAGTTTCATGAGTCATTTTCTTGCGCAGTAGCACATAACATAGCTGGAACTCAATTAATGTTTCCACCAATTTTGCATAGAGCTGTGACCTTGCATACAATATCCAAACAGATCACATGCAAAGTCACAGCCACCTCACTGACAGATACAAACTGAATGTCACCATCTATGCACTCACCATGTTGTCCTCACCCGTGATGGTAATTAAATGTGAATTTTCTCCTCCTGGGCAAAAATTAAACATCTGCAAGATGTGGAGATTTTACCCTGGGTGTGGAGGGAGAGGGTTCAGATGTCTCTCTTCTTGCAGATAATTGCTTAGTTTAATGAGGAAGTTTTGCAGAATTTTTAACCATTGCTTCTGTGCCTTGTTTAATTATTTGCATATGGCATCGTCAAGCTAAAAGAGTGTGCATATACAACACTTCTCCTCATTCCTGTATTAGACAGTAATGAAAGGAAGCATGAGGGTAAGTTTCTCACTAATGATGATGGAAAATTAGTTTCAAAACCCCAGAGGTATCTTGAAAGATACACCAATGATATAGAAAAGTCCAAGGAGAGAAATTCAGCACAAAATATTGCTTAGGCCCTTTTGGGCTGTTTCTGCAAGACATCCTGTTCCCATTTCATTTTGTAGTTGTGGGGGAGGGTGGCAAAGAGTAAATACAGAAGGATCTAAGCAACTGCAATACACAGTGCAAATAAGTGAGGCTGATAAATGCAGCGCAGACTAGACAACGAATGCCAGCATGGCATATACAGTAAAGGTTACGTGCCTGGAGACCTACAGCCAAAAACAGATTCGTGGGGGTTTTTTTAAGTCTCAAGCTAGTGAAAAGTTAAGTGTCTGGAGAGCTGCAACGTTTTATGCATTAATCACAACATTTTGAAGGGCAGCAAATCCACAGTAGCACAAGGTAGGAGAAAAACAGTTGTTAATTTTTCCCTCTCTCATTCTGCAAGACGCAGTCTCCAGTTACTCTTAGACATCTCAGCCAAGCAAGAAGCCAGTTCAGAGAGGACCACGCTCTACTTACACTCTGTGCTACCATATGCTTCTGCACCTGATTTACAATCTTGTGTAGTTCTTCTTTGGTAAGATTGTTTGAGTTTTATACTGGTTTTCAGTGTGAAGAGACAGTGTTGATCATTAGGACTTAGTGTTCTAGGCAGCGGTAAGCAGTCAGTGAAGTATATCACACAAGCCCCATTTACCAGTAAGACATCTGTCTGCCCAACTTCACCCTTTCCTGGAGCTAAACTGGGAAGAACTGTGGGAGGGAGGGTCAGGTGATGCTGCTGACACAGCTCACCCATTTCACCACCTCAGGTCTTCAGTTTGGGGGTTTGTTTAGTTTTCTGATTGATAGACTCCTATTTTTTTTCTTAAGAGTGCCCAAATCTCTCTGCAGATAAATAAGTCCATGGCAATAAGGCTGCTTTTCTTAGATACTTTTCAGAACAGTTTAGAAATAGCCCACGTACACTCAGCTTGAAAATTCCTCCACCACACAGTCGCTGTTCTCTGCCTACGGTTGTTGTTTGTCTGTGTTGCCTCCCAAGTCCCCTGGGTTATCACTTTAATGTCTTTGACATTAAAACACTTTAACAGGAAGTTGCTCATTATACATAGGAAAAAAAGGGTGAGGCAAGGAGGAGAAAAAGACAAATGGAGGCCGCAAAGAAACTACCACTAATGGTTCAAGCCAAAATAGCTTTTTTAATGTTCCAGTAGGTCTCTAAAACACAAATACATCACAACCATTAGCCATCAGGTTTATGGCTGTGCATCCAACAGTAGCACAGTTTACTTATGTTAGTCTTGAGGGTCTCAATTCATTGTTTTACTTATCTCTAATAGTATTTTGCACACAATTATGATATTGCAGTTACAGTATACTGATGTGGGAAAGTTCTTTAGTGCTTTCTTCACATAGTGTGTGCTGGAAATACGTTTAAACCAGAGCTAACGGTGTGAAGAGGTCTCGGATCCTCCTGCGTTGCAATGCCACTTTTAATAACACAGTCATGATGCTACTGAAAAGGGATGCAAAATGAATCTGTAAAAACAAATAATAAAAAATACTAACAGTTTAAATAAAAGGAATGGAGTGGGCTGGCTGAAAGATGGGAAAGTCCAGTATGAAGTCTAAAATGGTGCACTCACCCCCTCTGTTATACCTGGGTATTTTGGGGATCTAACACTCTCAGCATACATACCAAGTTAGTATACAGGCAGAGCTGTAATTTTCACCATGGTGAATGTACATAAACTCCAGTCATTATTAGCCGTGAAGAGGGCTGCAGAGCTGAAGCATTGCTGTCTGGAACCACATGAGTTCCTCTAATGGCCTCTCTAGTACGTTAGATTAAACTTTTACAACAACATGTTACACCCAGAGTAGCACAGCTAAGTTTCAGTTCTAACCACAGCTTATTGCTAACGATCAGCCCACATGCTGCTAATTGCAAGTGGGATAGAAATAACGTGCAGCCTGATTTGACTTTTAAAAATATATTTTCCTCAGATCCTACGCTGTTTTTCCTCTATTGGAGTCACACAACCATGAGCTGTCATCTGATTAGGCAGCAGAACATACAGTAATTACTAAAAGGTAGGTTTCAGGCTCTGGATATTTCCCTCTTGCTAGGATGAGTAGAGGCATCGGTCTGGAAAGAAAGGTGCTAAGGAGCCAGAAGTTGCTTTCAGTGAACTTGAGTAAGAATTCTGATACCAGCTTATGGTGTCAGGAAACATCTCCTGGGAGACACCAAGCAGAGCGATGATGGAGAATGCTAAAATTCGTTATCTAAAAGCAGGATGATGAAAGGAACTACTTGAGAAATACCATGCAGCATGTATTGGGATGTATTGTTATCAGCAGTACATCCTTCTAGTGTAACAGAGCCCCACCACCTGAGAGCTGACATGCTGTCTCCTGTGAACAGACACCGGGTGGGGAATCCCCAGAAGCTGTTATACTATGCCTGTTCTCAGGCAACACAGATTTAACTTTGTCGGCCACAGTTGTTGAGATTGGAAGGCACAAAATCTGTTGTGTATCCAAAACTAATCCAGCTAAAGAGTATGTAGTGACTGGCAGGATCTGGATCAACCTAAGGAAAAATGAACAGGAATATCCTTCCGTGTTAAAAACTGGACTTCCCTGTGCTGAGAGGCATTATGGCTTGCATTTACTGCATCAAACTGATACAGCTCCAGGTTTTTCCTGGAGGCTGGAGTCCTTAAGAGTATTTTCTATCGATATACTATCTATCATGAAATACGTAGTATGAAATTATAGTAATAGTCACAATATTAGTTTTGGCAATATAGGACACAGGATTTGACTTTGTCAAGGAAAGCACTTTTTACATCACAAAATTATGACCAAGGAACACATTTTCTGAAAGGTACCGTTTTGTTAAGCCATTTTGGCAAAGCAAATTGACTGGCTCTAATGAAAACCACAACGCTATTACAATGCAAAATAAGAGAGAGAGGTGACTATACTTTTATGGGCATTTGAGCATAAAATGGTGAAGCAAGATTACCTGTGAAATGAAGGAACAGAGGGCGCTTGCTGTTACCTGCCTACTACTCTACCCATAGAAGGGAGAAATCACACTAGAGAGCACCTGTGTCAGGTAAAGAAAAATCATGCGTCATTTCATTTTTCTGTTTTACTGATTTCAAGTGTTCAAAATCCTTGAATGACACTCTCCAAATTAATGAGGTTTAAAAATAGTAAATGTCAGAAATGCTTTCTGGATTTTATTTCATAATAAAAAGAATTACAACACCATTCAAGGTTAAGGGCCTTAATATTATTAATCATTCATTACGTACGATTTAATTAAGGGTCAGCAACATTCAAACCAGTCCTGCAGAAACTTGCTAGCTGGCTACTACCCCTTCCTTAACATAAGTAGCACAACTTGGCCATCTCCAGGGGCTCTAACAAAACACAAGTTTTTGTAACATGACTGGAAAGTCACCAAGTTTGGGTTATTTTCAGTCTATGTGGGAGTAAGTTCCAGAAAAAGAGCTGGTTGGGGAATTCTCCAGCAGGAGGATTTTCAGTAAGAAAATGCCCTTTTCACAGAACCGAAGTTTGCGATGTGGAAAAAGAAATTTTGGAAAAATACATTTTTCCCCGGGAGAATCAAAACGAAGTCTCGCCCAGCTGCTGCCTGCTACGCGCTCCTCAGTTCTGCTTCCGACAAAAAGTGAGTTTAAACAGCTGCTTTCCAGGCAGGCTGCTGGAGGTTAACGGTCCCCAGCTCTCTGCCCTCCTGGCTCGTGGACGGCTGCGAAGGGAGAGGAAGAGGATGACGTGGGGAGAATTAGAGCCCTCCACTTGCCTAGAAGACCCTTAGCAGTTCACAAGCTTTCTGCAGAGCTGTCCGAGCGGTTAGTAGCCAAGCACAATGAAAATGCCACTTAAGGGCCCAATAAATTAAATTTTTCTGAAAATCCATTTCTACAAACATCTCACTTTGATGTTTTGTCCTGATTCAATACACCTCTTTTCCCCAGGGAAAAGGTTTTCCGTTTTCCAGACAATTCTCTCCACGTATCACAGGGCTCTTAGGTCACCCTGTGCCACCCACTCCTGTGTGTTGTAATGAGGGCACCCCGCTGGAGTGACCTTACTGGCCACGGCCACTGCCGCATCGCACGGTGAAGGGCTGTCCCTGAGATGAGGCCTCTAGGGAGATGCTGGTGTATCTGAGCAAGCATTAGTAAACAGGCCTTGAGATTGTAGTTGAGATCAGGAAAAAAGCTCAAAACCTTCTACCGACAGAGCTATGAAATGTTTGTTCCATCTGCAGCATAGAAATTTGTCTTTAAAGGCACTTAAATAAATCGGCGTCTTACAGCATTCTAGGACATGAATATATTTGTCTCTTTGCTTAGTCGCAGGAAATAGCAGTGATGGATTGACATCATTTTATAATTGCATGCGATGCACAACCAAAACAGAGGGCTCAGGCAGTGACCTGCATTCTAACTAAATTATCAATATTTGTTAATAACAAAAGTTCAGCTAGCATAAGAACTGCATGTATAGGATGAAATATTAATTTACTATGCTTCAGTTGAGATTTTTAAGGTAGTCTTATTTTCCTTGAATGCATGGGTTTATCATTATCAGCCTGAACACAACTCGCGCTCTTCAAGGTTTCTTGCTGAAAAGAAATTGAGCGTGCAAATACTCTTTCATCATAATCACACTGGCTGTGCAGAGTAATTCATAAAAGAGCCAGTAATATATTGAAATTCAATATTGTTTTAGTCCAAATCAATATTAATAATTGTTTGCATTTTTAAAGTGCAATTTACAATTGAAAAATATACAGAGATCAACCCATAGTTGCTAACACATCAAATTTTCCTATTAAACTTAAAGGCACAGTAATTTTACTTAAAAATGTTTCTTATAAAGCAGGAGAAGGCATTGATCTGTGAAAACAGCTATCTATTATTTATATGCACAACATTAGAAGGAGTTTTAATTATAAATGAACTAAAAGGTCAGTAACTTTTATTTTTAAGGTCTTGATTTTAAATTTGGATAGTTTAATACAAATATTTATGCACCATGGGCTTAACAATTTCTTTCAGTGGTGGGATGGCTCAGAGTGGAAAGTGCACAGAGGGATTAGGCAAGGTTAATTCTCACGAACTGGAGCAAAAGAGAGCCTCTGAGCTGCAAACGTAAATGTTCCCATCTGCTTAACTGGAGAATACTGTATCAGTGAAGTGCTTCTTGAAAGGGTATGAAGTGAAACCATGAAGCACTAGTGGATAACACAGGAAATGCAAATAACGAGAATTAAGCTTCAGAGGATTTTGCCAGTGCCAGAGTTGGGGTTTGGGGGCATAATCAGTTTGTAAATGGACAGACCTGTGGTTTTGTAGGAAATTTTTGTGAAAGAAAAAGATTTAAGAAGCTGTTAAACACCAGACCGAGTCTACAGTGTTTTTCTGGATCTGCAGACATTGATATGAAGACTGAATTTCATGGAACCAGGAATTAAAACTTTGTCTGTATTGTCCTGGTTTGAATGAAATTGTTGTCATCGGTGTGTTGATGGCAAGCTACAGGCCTGCTTGGCTCTGTGTACTCTTCAGGAGTGCTGGCTCAGGCACACGCGGTTTCTTTACCGTGGAAATAATTACAGAGTGATAAAAGCAGAAAGTATTACAAAAATGATCGTTTCTTTATAAAGTCCTAGGAGGCCGTGGAATCTCTCTGCCTGGCTATTTATGTGGGCAGCTTAGCAAAGCATCTTTTAGCACTGGTTTAAGTACAGTTGATGTACTTCATCCCGGGGAGAACTTACACTGTGGGCAAACCAGAAAAGCTCAGCCCCTCTGGCACTGTTTTCCACAATCTGTTTGTAACCGTTAGCCACTGCCACCTAAGTTTAATGAAAGGTTAAGGAAACCCTAGGTCTGAAAGTGCAGATATTTTATTTTTCCTGTCAAACTGTGCACGTATGGTAGTAAACTCACCCAGCCCCAGGAGCTCTGGCACCTGAGCTGCAGGACTGCACCTTGTTCGGTTTCTCTACGCAATCCCAGTGAAGTCATGGAGTACAAACTGGTATGACTGAGCAAGAAAACTATTTAGCAGTGTGCTATCATCAGAAAATTAAAGTCCAAAAGGGATATTACAGTGATGTAGCCAACAAAATCCAGAGCTAAGCAGTCAGACTAACTTGAACTGTATCTCTGCCAAACACTGCGCAGAAAGGAGAAGAATTAGAGGTCCCCTAATTGCTACGAGATCTGCAGCGCTCAGTGGGTTGCAGGTGTGGAACAAGACTTACAGCATATGGCAGTACCCCCAGTCCTTGACTCTGGCCTTTGCTTTTCGCTGGTCACCTTTTACATTACAACAGTATTTGCTTTTTTTAAGTCAAGGTTCTTCAAGCTTTGTGGAATTAAGAATATATCAATAGTGATGCTACCCTAGTAATATTACTAGGAGGAAATACACGTTTTACTCAATATGGGGTTTGTATTTAAAAGACAAATACTTGATGATCAAGCCTTTGAAAAAAAAGTGTATAAAAATAGTAGTTTAATTTCATCTGTTACTCATGAATTCTTGAATCTGCGGCTTGAGAAAACCAGCTCAGCTACTGCTTTCGTAAGAAATATCCCAAATAACTTCATGCAAATCACATAACTCCTCCCTATGCAACAGTGCGTCTATATGTTAAAAAAAAAAAATCAATGCAATTACTTCTTTCCTTCAGACAAAAGTTGCAAGGGAAAACGCTGAAGATAGCGAGGCACAGATAATTACATTGATGCGAACCATAAACCCAACCAAACAAAAACCCAAGATAAACTTTGGTGTTTATTATTAGTGCCAAGACAAATACTAATGCTTCTGTGTGTGCAGAATGTGTCTGAAATTTGTCTTACCAAGTCTTATTCAGGCAAGACATCTTTGCACCTGTTAAGTCTCAGCCTTCCTTTACTGCTTGTGACGCAGAACTACAGTATCTAGAGTCAAAAGCAATTCTTTTGGTACCTTTTATGGAACCAAGTGTGGCTGACTTTGGAAAACTGACAATAATTTCTCTGAGATTCAGTCAGTTTCTTTGAATATGAATGCCTCAATTTCATTAACGAATGCAAATATTCATGTTTGCGTTAACATTCCCTGAGCCCTCAGCCAGAATTTGATCGGTGTCAACCCCCAGGAGACACGTTGCTGGCACAGTGATGAGATATGATAACGCCAGCCCCGATAGCCATCTCCCTGCGTTTGAATAAACCTGCATGGTATGGGGCTAAATACACCAAACAGGAAAAGATCCCTGGTTTATATTATCTTTGCTGTTCAGTCATCTGAGCCTAATTCACCAGTACCAACATGCTGGAGTCTCAACAGTACAGCCAGAGTGTTGGTGCTGGGAAGAGGAATACCAGAACACTGTTTTTCTTCCCCAGGAGGATTCCTCTGTGTCACAGGTACTTTGACAACTGTTCCATCTCCTGGAGCAGGCATCATTATGCCCGTCTACATTACAGCAGAAAGAGAGAGGAAAGGACAGAAGTTTTGGGGCTGCTTTTGCCTTCCCCTCACTGAATGCAGAAGCTGAGAAGGGATGGAGTTACAAACTGAGTCTGATATCAAATGCACCGAGTCAATAGAGTATATCCATTCCTATACAGTATCAGTGTAACAACAGGAACTTTCCCAGTGACGCCTGATGATCTCTGATACTTGCAGCACACAAGTATGCCTAGCAGCTAGTTGCCTTATCTGTTCTTACTACAAATCTGACAAAAGGTGCTTAAAAATAATTGAATAACAGCAAACCAAATTGTAATATTTTCCCACTCTACCAGTATTACAGAACTGATTTTAGAGAGTTCATGCCTATTCAGCATTCTCATTACAGCTCAATATTGAAAATCCGCTTCTCTTTAAAAGGCTGAGTAGTTGCTCTGAATTTCACTTGTTTCCTCTGACTGGTCTGAAATTTAGAGTGCCTGAAATTCTGATGCATAGCAGCATACAGATAAGGAGGAACTAGAAGTGCATTGCACGTAGGCGTCCCAGTTCCTTACACAGGGCTCCCCTATGTAAACGGGGACCTACGGTCCTTTGTACCTCTCTTCTCACCCAGTCTTACAGTTACTGTAACCACCACCTAGTGAAACAGGCACATTTCTGAAGACAGACCACGTCTGTCTCCTCGGTGGCTCTGTTGGCAGCCATGGGCTCCTGTCTTTCAGAGTATGACTGTGCTGAAGCTGCAGGTGGTATTGCGCCCTCTCCCCAAAGCTGACCTTGCCAAAATGTGACTTTCAAAAGCCAAGGAGGAAGTGTAGGGCAAATGCTCACCACCCTTTGCAAGCAGTGCTCCAGTATAATAATAAACATACTCCCATGCTGCCTTTGAACAGGCACCGTCTACCCCAAATGCTCGTCTTGCTTCCCCAGGAAAGTCCTGACCACGTCACAGCTGTTGCAACTCCACCAGTTGCCTCTTTGCAACTCCACCAGCTTCCACATGTACTTTCCCTCACTCACCATTACACAAAAACATTTCACTCCTCTTTAAGTGATGGCAAAGCCCCCAGGTATTTCTCTTTCTAATACACACCTAGGAGATCTCTCAGCTTGCAGAAGGGCTTCTTCCCTTTGGTCCCACATGGCATGTGAGCTGCTTCAGACCTGCCAGCCCATGCAGACGGCAGCATGTCACAGCTACGCCTCTGCACACCCAGCCAACTAATCCTTCGGCACTCGGTGCAGCTTCCCTTTATATGCTGCAGTAATGTGACAACTGAATCCAAAACAAAAATTCTGTTTCATTTTGTTTAGAAATTGCACTTCAAGATAAAATGCAAATATTTGTTTCAGTTCGCTTTGCAATATATCCTAGAGGAAAATTTTCAGCTGGAAAGAAAATGTAAGAGGCATTTTAGAGAAGAAAAAAAATAGCTTTCTGACTAGATCTGCTTATAGAATATCTCCTTTCAATTAGCTGCTGGGTTTCAACTGCCCAAATCAAGAACAAGAGGAAATAACTTATCTCTGACATACGGGCATAGTCTAAGTGAAAAAGTACTTTGACTAGACAGATGGTGATCTTTCATTAAGGAGAAAGCATTTGCAAAATTTCAATAAGAAACAAATTATTCATCATGGCTAGAAGGATTAAGAGCCAGTATTAGGTGAAAACAGTCAGCTGTACACTGTTATGAAAGTTGCTCGAGTCAATAAAGGAAGGAACCCACTCCACTACCACAGCAAAATGTTCCATTTCAAGGTTATGAAGGCTATTTTCTTCTTCCTGAAGTAACCATAGTAGCATCACAATGAACTACACACAGTGTGAGACAGGAGGTTGTTTTCTTTCTGCTTTTGTAGAAATCTTGCTGTGTTTTGTTTTCTCAAGTGCAGAATTAAAACTACCCTCGCTTATGACAAAGGTTTTTGATTCTTAGTTTACAGGGATCATTTCACAGTTTTCCTGTCTTGCGTGCTTGCAACTCCCAAAGAATCTCCAGATACTTTTAGGAAAAGGAAGTAACATTCAGGAATCATGAATCTCCACACCATATTACATGAACCATGTTACACGTCACACAAAGTTAAGCCATAATGTTGGAGGACAGGGCCCCACATCTATATATCTAAGATATGCAAAATTGTTGTTAAATCTTTTAACTTCTGTCATCTTTTTCTCCTTATCAGAACACATCTAAAACTGCACAGGAAAATTAATTTATAAAAGCAAACTGCGATGCACATTTACTTCACACTGACATAAAGAAGGAAACACGTCTGGATTAATTACTTATTTGGTACCTCTCGAGGTTCATCTTGCTCCAGGTGTGTCGTATCTTCTGAAAGAAGGTGTTTCTATTCAGAATAGTAAGGAAACCTATGGAAGATACAAAGGAAGCACCTTCAGGATAACTGAAGAAGAGTATTTCAGGGATGTGCAACCACCACTGTCATACAATGGTGCAATCATCTAAAAAAACCTCTGAAAATGTGATGGCTACTTTAAATAGAAGAGAGATTGAGACAAGTGGAGGGAGAGGGAAGCATTTCAAACCGGGCTCTAAGTGGGCAGCTGAAAAACTAGGAACCTTTCTGCTGTATTTTACAAGTGAGTTCATTGCTTTCAGCACAGTTTTCTATATGAAATATTGTAGGTGGGATAATATTCCTAGAAATCCTGCTGCCAGGCAGAGCCTGGGAGGGCTGGGCTGCCTGTGCGTAAGATCTGCTACGCAAATTGTGTGCCTTCTGCTCGGGTGTGGAAGAGAGATGGACAAATTCATTATTGACACCACTCTCCCTGTACAGCTCCTGTGAGATGCTAATTTGAAACAAAGTAAAGAAAACTTTTTTCATTTAAAATGCAAACTGCTTTAGAAATTGTATTTTAGCTTAGGAATAGTATTATAACCCCTCAAGGATCTTGGAGAGGTGTGTGTAGTAACTTGCTATGGACCTGCTGCAGCACTGAGATTAGTAACACATGTCTCCTGCTACAGTTTGCACACAGAAAGATAGGAAAGAAATCTTTTCGACTTTGAAAGGATTATTTTGGTTGTTTACTGAGTGCTGTCCCTTTTGGTCCTAAATTGTAGATGAAAGTGAAAACCAGAAGTGGCTGCTTCCTATTGCAACATGTGATGGAAATGAGAGGAGCAGCTTCAGCAGCTTTGCTGGGGGTTTTGGACTGGTAAAAAGGGGTCATACATTATCACTCTGACTTCAGCCACATCAAACAATATCATAGCTTTTTGCAGTTATGCCAAAATTCAGGTTTTGGCATGTTATATGGGTTAATATACATTCTAGCGGTGTGCAGGTCCAAAGGAGAAAACTGGTGTACATAACAGAGTAGAACCACACCCACTGATATCTGACAAAGTAAGTTTCCACCAGAATAACAGAAAGCCTCTAACCCCCGTTTTCCCCCACTCTTTGCAGTATATGGGTTTGTGTATATGTGAGCAAAAGAGGATACTGTAATTTTCAGGATTCTCTTTATGTCAAGAAATCCCCATTTTGCATAATTGGAGGAGATGCAGAAAGCTGGGATGCAGAATGACATCAGTGACTGGAGAATAGAGCCGTTAAAAGGCAGTAAGTTCTGCCTAATTTCCTACGATGTTGATGGTGTGTGCCGGGTGGCACATAACATAGGTGGTCAGCTCAGCATGTTCATTCAGGATCTCTGGGACACAGAAGAGACTAATTAATCTGCAGGGAGGAAGAGACGCCAGCTCATCGGGCAGGTCAGTAGGTCTGATTCACCCGAGCACCAATTCCTGCTACTGCAAGTGTTTCTTAAGAAAACTGAGAGCCCAAAGTAGTGCTGCGTAAAATCACACAGGGCAGATATGCTTTCTTGTATTGAATTCAAACTGCTAAGCTGGTCTGTGCATCTGGCAGCGCTGACAGGGTACTCAGGACATACGCGTGGGAGCTGCCTGGGGGTGAGGGCTCACCATATCCTTCAGACATCGGCCAGTATTACAGACAGGTGGGAAGGCTCAGCTACGTCTCTCTGCTCAAGTATTTCACTTCTGATTTCCAAGGATTTGTCAGAGTCAGAGGAACCTTTTGTTTCACTGGTGATTTCATCAAAGCAAGTTTAATGCCTTTTCCCGTATGAAGGAAACATATGAATTCAGTTCTTTTCAGAAAAGAATTCTGAGGAGATTTCAGGGGCAGGGCATTTTGAATAGATTCAACTGAAGATTTCTCATTTCACCCTTCTTCAAAATACCTGTTTTTTGTTCTTACACAAAGAAGAACATAATTACATATGAAGTTGAAGTAAGCCAGACAAAATGTTTTGATTTGAAATATCAGCTGGAAAAAAATGTGTCCTTTCCAAATCCCAGGGAAAATCAAAATTTTTGTTCTATTGCTACACGAGCAAGAATATAGTGACAGAAAACCTAGCACCCAAAAATGGACGTTTGGTGAATGGAAGCAGCGACAGCATTAATAGTTTCCTACTTCTTTCTGTGCTAAAGAAGCTAGAGGATTTGGGGCATAATATTTGGGATTCATTTGCATATCCTATTTCCAAGAAGAAGTGCTGACAGCTACAGAATAACATGACTTTTAATATCTCCACCTCTAGTACAGTGCCTGCATGTGTAAAACTGCTACAAAAAGTTATTTTTACTGGTGAATATGAAAAATGTTTATAAATTCCTTTTTCCTTCTGCAAATGTCATGACAAGCCCTATCTAGAAGTCGGGGTAAAGCAGAGAGTGGACACTTGACTGATGAGAAACCTTAGTGCCCTGTGTTTGAAGGCCTTTTGTCTCTGTAAGTGCTTTGAAGCAAGAAAATGCATGCTTGGCTCAGCTTCAGAGATGAGAAGCAGCCGTTATTCACACAACTCATGGAAACACAGCTAATGTATCTAGCAGTGATCATTTCAGTAATAATAGCAAATCTTTTTCTTACATTCTTGTAGTAATAGTATTCCTTTTTTTTCCTGTTCAGCTAATTGCCCACTGTCACTATTTCGGTCTCTAACTATATTACACAATCTAAGTAAAATTATCTTAATAACGCATGAAGTAAGTGCTCCATTACGGCACCCTCTCAGAATGCACAAAACAAAACCCGATAGAAGACAAAACCCCGTCACAGCTCCCAGCTGCCAACAGCTCACAGTTAAGCTTCCCCAGATCAGCTATGGGAGTGCTGAAAATTAACATGTAGTTTTTATTTCTATCAGGTAAAGACCGACTTATAAAAATATTTCTGCATTTATAAACATCTCTCTGAACTCGCAATGCTACAAGTATGCATGCCATTAACTGAGGACAGTTTATCAAAGCTAAAAGATACCACTGAGGCTGTGCCCGTGCAGTGCCACATTTCTCCATACAGAGAGCTTGGCTAGCGCTGCATGGACCCTCACCCACACAGACAGCTCCAGAACACCATGGAGACATCCCAGTTTGCCTCTCAAGAATGGTATAACCACAGCAACGGGAGCCTGTGCCCAAGCTAATCCCTCCTGCTTAGTACCTGGTTATTCAACAAAGTGCCTGGTGGAAACGCATCAATCCCTGCTTTCAAAAGGCAAAGATACCTGCATATTGCTGCCCTCCTTTGAATATACAGTGGGCTTTGCCCTCCTTTGAATATACAGTGGGCTTTGACTCGGCTCTGAACCAGCAGCCTGCTGAAGGAATATCAACTACGGACTGCAAGGCATGAGAAATTAAGTTTACTGTGTACATGTGAACTAGGCATTTACATTCACTCATTCTTAGGTGATTTGTAATTGTCCAATTTAGCAATCAGTAGATGTTTGCAAAGAACTTGGGTGTTTTGTTGACTTGCTGATGGTAATGTAAAGCTGACAATGGCATTGGTTTGCATTCCCTTGATTCACTGGGAGCTGCACTGGGCACCTTGCAGCAAAGCCCCAGGGAGAGGATAAAGGTGCCCTGCAGTGGGCAGGAGCCTTACAAGGTGTCGGGCTCACCTTTATCCTTCCCTTCCCCTGGTTCCACACAGGAAAAGAGCCTCTTCTGTTCTCATCTTGGCACAATTCCTTTCATCTTCAGGCTAATTTACCCGAGCTGGTCACTAGCTATCTGGGGGAGTGAAAGCACATGGGCACCCAGTTGTACGTAGGATCAGGTAGCCTGGGCTCTGCAGGGTCTCAGCAGCCAATGGAGAGAAATGAGAGGCTGTAGCTATCTTCTGCCCCCTTGGAAAGCAATTGCTGGTAGTGCTGTGAGAGCTGCATACCCTGACATCATGTTTTCCTAAGGCAGCCAGTCTCAGATACACTACCCACACAAAAAGGAGGTGACCTTAACTAAAGATCAACAGACCTTTTTCTGGGGCCAAGTTATCCTGTTATCCTACTGCTTTGCTCTGCAAGGTTTTTTACTTCCCTTTGAAGCATGTATGTGGCTACTGTTAGGGAAAGATCCAGTTCTAGATGGACCAAAGGCAATCCCCTGAGTTTCCACCTAAGAATTATGTCATGCCCTTAAATTATTATCTTACCAATGCCATTCTTCACCCAGACCTGTTAGCAGACAAGGGAAAGAATGTCATGTTCGCAAAACTCATGAAAGAGCAAACGTGCTATCAGACACAACCCTGAGTGCAGCCTGACTGACCCTGATCTCAGCTGAGGAATCAAACACCACAGATGTTGGTAGAAAACTATCTCTTTGTCTTTCTTGGACTGATCCATTACCATAATGTCAAATTTCTCACAGTAGAAATATTCAGCCATTAGGCTTTCTGGCCGTGATTGCAAAAAAGCCGACCTTCAAAGTGCTACTTGCAATGCTACTCTTGTCAAAAGATTTAAATAAATCTTTCCCATCATACTGGTTTGCAGTGTCTTTCAGTACTGCTTGGGAGCAGGGAGGAATTAGTCCTGCTTCTGTGTTTGTAAATAAATGATTTCATGCCTGAAAATTTTGCTATAATATTCAAATATTTTCCACAAACGTATTGAGGTGGTTTTTACCCACAACTGCAGACCTTTTTCCTTAAAAGGCTTGCTTTTGTGATGAGACACTTTTTCTCTTACCCAGTGCTAATACTGCTTTACCTCACGATTCATAGGAGTACGATGGTGACTAATGAATGTCTTTGAACTGGAAAGTGCTATCTGAGTGCTAATTATTATCCACGTATACACATACTTCTGCTGCTTTCAAGAGCATTCACATGCCATGGTAATAGGAAAACTTAGAAAAACATATATTGATTCCTAGGAGTTATATCCACCACAGAATTGTATAAAGGAAGAATAAATTAAAAGTTGGATGTTTCAATTCATTATTGCACATTCTAGTGAACTGTTCTCCATCTGTTTAATAAGTTCAGGGCAGCTGAAAATGGAGTTTAGATTGGAAGCTGTTTGCAACCTTATC
The DNA here is from genome assembly GCA_013398225.1 of Steatornis caripensis. Taxonomy (NCBI): domain Eukaryota; kingdom Metazoa; phylum Chordata; class Aves; order Caprimulgiformes; family Steatornithidae; genus Steatornis; species Steatornis caripensis. The sequence goes on from VZSC01047435.1 coordinate 844,272, forward strand.
TTCTTGCACTCTCAGTAATACTAATAAGAATTATAGATACATTACTGCCCATTGTGAGAAGCACAGTTAAAGTATGTGACTGCAAATCCAAAGTGTAAGTTGAAGGCTATGGATTCATCCAAATTCTGCCTCCCAGATGCCAGGGCTCTGCAGGGATCAATCCAAAGTTCCCACATACAGCATCATGCCTGAGGAAGAAATGCCTGAAGACGCTGTTAGCTGATGCTCCACTAAGGTTTTTTGTAGGTTATCTCATCCATCTTTAAAATGACGTGATTTGACTATAAATGCTATCTTACACCTAAATGTTTCCTTAACGAGGATACTTCATTCACATTTATCAGTCAGTGCTAACTGCTTTCAGGGTTCCTCTGCTCCTGTAACTCAACCACCAGCCTGGGAGGGCTCAGGAAGCACATGCTCAGCATGTATAAAACAGCCGTTCCCATTCACCAGCTTTGCTCTCCTAGGACACGTTCATTAAAGTCAACTGATTGAAAAAATAATTACAGGAAAATAGGAAGGGGGAAAGCATAGACCCATAATTTAAAGATCTCTGAAGTTTGTGTTTTGTTGAGAAGTAATAATTTTGTTGAGAGGAAAGATGTTCTCATTCTTTTTCCTTTGTGGACCCTCTCTATATTCACTGTTTGCAAAGACGTTGCATGGCCACAGGCAATAAGCACCAGTCTTTCTTTAGAGGTACGCAAGTACATGTGCCCTTTCCTTCCTTCAATACATACTTTCTTCTAGCTTTTGTTACTGTTGCATCTTGAGGTGTCTCAAAGACCCTGTAATGTCTAACCTAAAAGGTTATGTGATCCTGAACACAGTTGTCCAATAGGATGTGGAATAATGTAAACATTATAACTGTTAGAAAATGCTACTGTAGCATTTCTCTCACTAACTAAAAACTGGCTAGAGACCTTCTTTCTTGATGCTGCCTCTACTTCAGATAAAAACACTTCAACAAATCAAAACCAAGGAAAACGGTTTAGCATTTTAAGCTAATAATAATTGTTTTAGAAACACATATTTGCTCAAGGGTATAACTCATTCAAAAAATGACCTTAAAACTCAGTGTTAAGAAATATAAAACCCTTGTTATTTGGGAGTGCATGTTTTTAAGCTGCTCTCTCTCAAATGATGATCGTGCATTTCTTGCCAGCTCTCTATCCCGCCAGCTGCTGAGGCATTCCCAGCAGAGAAGGGCAGCAATGCCGACGCCAGCTTAGGGGCTGGGAGACCCTTCAACACTCTGCTGTGTCACAGCCTTTCTGTATCATCTTGGGCAAGACACTTGCCTCATGCTTATCCTGTAAAACTGGGGTAGGAGCATCCTCCTGCCCATGGGCATGCAGAGAGTGTAAATAGGTTACAAAAAGGGAAATATTTATATTAGGTAATCAAATACAATACTTAGAAGTCTCTGGCTGGACAGTTTTACAAAATGATGGTGTGATTTTGGAGTTGTACCAGCCTTGCCACAGGTGGATTTGGTTCGAAGTACCCATTTATCCAAACCACTGACTGTGTAGCACAAACAAATTCTGTAGTGAACCAGAGGAAGGGTGGTTCATGTTCCCTAATTGCTTATAACAGCAGTGTTTGGAACTGTAATGCAGTTGCTTTGAAGGCTAACCCTCCTTCCCTAATCTGAGTCCCCTAGGGCTTTAGAGTTAGTATTCGACCCTTAAAAATATAACAAATATTATGTGCAAAAAGTCAATCCATACTACATACACATGCACACAACAGGCACAGAGGGACCTGCGCAAGGACCCATAAGGGTTTGGCTTTGCTAGTGCTGAAAATCTCAGTGACCTTTTCTTTTAGTTTTATTTTTAAAGGAGGTGAGAAAGGTTTAAGACAAAAAAAAATAATAAAAATACACAGTTAACGTCTGCCGTAATTTAAAAAAAAATAAAGCTGAATTCACCTATGTATAGAGAGAAGTTAGCGCTCTGCATTCATTTAAGTTACAAGCATCCACCAATGTCCCTGGCCTGGAGCTCCAGCTGCTTTACACACTGAATAAACATAGTTGCCATTAAATAACTTTATCCATCAGAATCACTGAAATTACTTCCATCAGGACTGCACAACTAGTGTCCTTTGGTGCATTTGAGAAATTTAGAATACCAGTGCACTGCAGAAAATTTAAAACCTGCTATGGAAACCATGAAAAGCAAACAAGTTCCCCCTGACACCAAATATTCCAAGCACATTGAGAACAAATCTTTAAAGACTTTTCCTGGCATAACTACTTTGAATCATCATCTTTCCACAACCCATCCTCCAAACTAATGTTCCATGATCTTTCTGTACTCAAAACCTCCTTTGTAAACAAAGACCACCTTCAAAAACTTTCCTTTAGACCAAGTCACATTTACAATTAGAAATACAAGAAAAGCAAAGTGATTGCCAGGCCTGCAACCTGTTGCTGATCTCCAGCCCGAGCCCTTGTGTTCAATAACTTACTGATAAGAAGTCCAGTTACATTTTTGGGAACCAGTTCCACTGCCTGTGCTCTAATGCACCTTCCTTCATGTTATTGAAAAACACAGGACCAGCATGGTTGTGTGGCAAAAGCACTTATTTTAATTAATAAAGCCATGTGGCAACGCTAATGGATTTCCTCTCTGGTTCCTATTCTTTCATTTTTTTCACTTCTTAGTATCGTACCAGAATGGACACTGGTTCCAGCAGGACTGATCTTCAGCTTAAAGTGAAGTATTTGCCTTAGGGCCGTGCTCAGCGAGGGGTTTAGAATGACACACAACGTGCCCATCTGGGACTAGGGCTGCTGCCGTTTCGCTGGGACTGCGCGTAACGGCAAGTGTTAAGAGTGAGCAGTGAGAATTCACAGAACCGAGCCCAGAAACTCGCTGGGAGTTCCTGGGGAGGAGAGGCAGCCATGCCCGTCACTCGTGTAGAGACAGCCCGCGCCCACTTGCTCCCCACGCTCTCTCTTCTCATGTTTTCTGCAAGCCAGTAAAAGGAAGTCTGAGCACTGTGACTAGGATTTCCTTTGGAAATCAATATGCCTGCAGATCTTTCTCAACAGGCGGCATAGTGACCTGTGGTGCACTGTTTTAGTTTGGCTGGTTTTATCAAGGGCAAAGCAGGCAGCTGCTAGTTGTTCTCCCTGTTTGCAATGCAAGGTGCAGCTCTTGTGATCGTTTCCCTCACATTATCTCACTTTATGGTTTTCATATTGTTTAATCTGTGAAAAATAAAAAATGACACAGGCTTCACTTGAAGCAAGCAAACTATTAAGAGGGGTTTCTGTGCAAATTGCAGCCATGGCATGACCATTTTTCCCAATCTGCACTTTTTAACAACATTGTACGTTGTCTTTTCAACATGTTACAAACGCTGACATATAATTAAAGACAAACTGATGGGGCAGAAATGGACTGGAAGACTGCAAAGAAAAAACAGTTATTTGGTCTAAACAAGGACTTCAATCTACTAATCTGCATTGAAATAATAAATGCTCTATACACTAAGCTTTAGGAGTTTGGTTTTTTACCTCTTGTAGATGTATTACACCAGACTTCCAGATGAGAAGACGAGACTATGAGTGAAGAGTGTCCTGGAGATTACGTGCAGTTCTTTTCCTGGGTCAGAACTGGATTGATCTGAGAACAGTAATTATGAGGCTGACATGTATGTTCTCCTTCATCTTGCTGTTTGGAGCAGCTGGGCTCGTTGTCTTCATTCACCTGCAGGATCCAGAAGAAATAGTTCATCAGCAAACACCAGGTTAGCATTCCCATTTCTATTTGACCCACTCGCTCTTTCATGTTCAACATTTTGTACTTATACCCTTAACATGTCTTACATATTTCACAGAGATTGCCTCAACAAAGGTATGTACTTTTTTTGATGAAGGCTAATCTGAAATTATTTATCAATTTCTTTAAAAAAATAGAGGAGTTTGCTTAAAAACCAGTTCCAAGAACTAATTAACTGATTATGCAGGGATCTTTGCCAAGGTGCGCAGGGTCCAGCTGGATAGAGTTAATTTTCTGTTAAAGTTGAGACCAACTTCTGCTACCAGCTATACCACTACAAATACAAAGATGAGAAATTTTGCCAGAAGTTCAGTTCCTGCAAATACATTTCTCTGAATCTACCTTTGCCTGTATATGGTATTCAGTGTGTCATGAAGATGCAAAATAAGAGATGCATAAATGAGTCATGCAAGAAACATAACATACTTTCGGATGCATTCCTTTAATGTGCTTAACTTCCATTAAAGCTTTCATAACTTTCATTCATATGCACGACATCTCCCCGCGCTACTAACTTTAAGCTCTGAAGAGCCACAAAGAGCACATGTATGTGAGAACCAGAAAACTATGGGCTGAAATAGTGGCTTTCTTTTAAAGGACGGGCAGGCAAGAAGTATGAAAAAGCATGAGATCTCTTGATTTACTTACAGTGCTTTCTGTTTGACTAAGGCTGTAATGAAGGCTGGTTGAGAGCTTAGACAAATGCCAGTGCAGTTACTCCAGCTCATGATAACGCCCCTGTGAGCTGAGCTTTGGTCACTACGTTTGCTGTTACATGCACTGAAATTCTCCTTTGACTAAATATATGCTTTATAAAAAGTCTGTGTAGTTGAAATCTTCATTGTACAATGAAAACGATTGTGTATATTTTAAAGTATTACTAACATTTTTAAAGGAGATGAACCCTAACACAAAAAACTCTTAAATAATTATATTAAGTGCTAATTTCCATGCCCAGGTTTATTAAGCACTTATTTCCCTGTCACTAAACAATCTATACTTTAATATGTTTATTATTTTGTCCAACTGCACACCAATTTGGAAAGCAGCCACTCAGCTGAAACTATAGAAATAATAAATCATCAGTGATGTGCAAAGCAAGAATTAATCAGTCCCTTCAGTGCTTTTGCGATTTATTTTGTATACTTAGATGCAAAAGAGCTTACAGATTAAAACTGGCGGTACTGGCCACATTCAACTGAAATTGGCCATTAAATTGGGGGTGAGGTGAAAGATGTATGGACAGCAAATGCAGGCAGTACTCTAATGCATCTAAGAAGGTGTAACTTCACACTGAAAAGTCACTACTTTGCTCCTGAAAGAGAAGGGATTTCTAGTGGTAGCTCAAAACCAGTGCAATTTCTTCTCCATTTTTTCATTATTAGTCCCTCATCTTGACCTGTTGTACCTCTCTCCTCTCTGTCACAAACCTCGTGAACGCCAGCTGCTCACGATAGTACAGTGTGAAGTGATTTTTGAAAGCAGGATAACTGTAGAAGGGGACGCTCAAGCACATTTAAATAAAAGCGACTTTGAACAGAGCTCCTACTTGCAGCAGGGAAACTCACTCTGTAACGTACTCAATTGCTGGGGGTAGGGTTCTGCATAGCTAAAACATGAACATCCCCAACGACGCTGTTCCTGCCAAAGGTGTGTAATCAATTGTTCAATGCTCACATTCAATTACTATTTATGTTAATAGGAACCAGACTGCACCCTTGAGTAAAAGGTGCTGAATACAATTACTCTTATTTCTGTTCAGCTGATTTTCATGTGTGTTAAATGCTTTCAATTCCCCGTGGACTCAGAAACTCCTTATATCCGCTGCTTCTGAAAATGATACCAGTTATCACTAAAACATATTAGGTGGCTTAAAGGACACAGGAAAAAATATCCATTCGTTTCATTAGAAAGAGAGGTAGGCATATTTCATGTCTAGACAGTCTCCTGTGAAAATCCGTAAATTACAAGCGACATTTTTGACGAGCTGAGAAGGATCCTTCCCTTGCCCTGTTCAGAATGTTTCTCCTTAAAAGGGCCTGTTTCTAATGGAGATTGGATATTGCTACAATTTGCTTGTCTCAATAGAATTGCTCCCTCAATAGAATTGAACACAGGCATGTGTCATTAAGCTACTTAGAACAACAGATTCTGCATGGCAAAGTTTTATTGGATTAGCCTTTGCTTTTGTATTTCCCATGTAGTTACTATGTAGTAAAATGTATTTGCCGGATGCTGGAATCTCATCAGGAAGGCTGGAGAAAAGCCAGTAACGTTTATTTTCCACTGAAAAGCAGTGTAGGAGAATTTTGCATTGTCCAAAAGGACATTTTTCATTGTTAGTACGTTCAGTCATCTTTAATTTAAGATAGTACAATTTACGAAACAAGATTAATAAAAATACTTTGGTACTCTAGTTTTATCTGTCTGTTCTGGAAATTGTTCTTCATTGTTGTAGTCCTAGCAAGCATGATGGTAAGACCTTGATATACTACTTAAACCAGTATAAAATCCACAGTCATAAAACTTTAAGTAATGCTTACATTACTTTCACTGAGCAAAGTACTCCTGACAGTAGCTGTTTGTGTTGATTTGTTACTATTCATTTATTCTTTCCCTGTGCTTCACATTGCTACCTAATTGTGATGCTGTACTGAGAAAGCAATATCAAAGTAATTTTCCACAACATTAGTTACAATTTTCTTCTGATCTTTCGAGTGAAACAATCCCATCCTGTTGGCTTCTGTGAGCCTATAAACCTTGATTACATTTATCTGTTGGAAACCAATGCTTACAAAGTATATGTGCCCGGGACAGCGGGTGCAGAGCCTTTTTTTCTGATTGACAAACATGCTGTCTGTGTAGTTTTATTTATATAATGCACATCACTCTGAGTATATATATTTAAGACAGACAGCCATTTAGGGCAAGCAAAACAGATTTCCCAAGCCACTATATTAAATTCAGTAGATATTCCTGTGGTCATTGAAGAGACAATAACTTCACTTATGACAGTCCTTTTTTTCGGCATCTATGAAGAGTGCTATTACTATGGAGAATGCAGGATAAAGCAGGGGTGTGGGCTGAGAAATAGTATGGGTGATAGTCATACATGGTACAGAAATGCAATGCTTTTGTAACAATTCTCCCTGTACAATTACATAAAACTTAGCTTCTACAGTAATCGTGCCATTATTCTTAAACAGACACAGTAAAGGATTTGGTTTTGGTAAGTCAAGCACATTTGCACATGGTGCACAAGAAAAATGAAATACGTATAACCCCATCCTAATGCTAATGACTCTTGAATGTATAAATCTCCCATCTGTGATAGGATACTAAACATGAAAAAACTTTACAGTAACTAAATGTGCAGCCATTCCACCACTGTGTTTGTCCTGGAAAGACCAAAGCAGCTGGGAAGGGGCCTGTCTAGCTCTGTGGTTAGCAGGAGGCTTCTTCAGCATACTGGCATGCGTCCTGTCTCTTGGAGTTTACGCTGGAAGAGCTGCTAGGGCGAACGAGCACCATTACAGCCTTGGCCAGGGCCACTGCAGCTTGTGAGACCACTGACAGCACCGAGAACTTGGATTTGTGAGAGCTGCATTTGGGTGGCACAAGAAAGAGCAACTTGGACAAACAATGTCAGCAAGTGAGAGTCTAGAGGATGCAACCCATCCTGACAGCCTCTCAGGTGGATTTCAAATGCCTACACAAACTTCTGAGCTGCAGACCAGCCAGTACCTGGGCTAGAGACAAGACTGTAGTCATGAATAGCAGGTGGTCAGGTGAGGTCACGAATACCAGGACCACTGCTTCCAAGTTGCACCAGGGACTCAGTATCTATAGGTGTATTACGATACCTCTAGCTGTACTTAAGACCATGTGCTCTATAGACTTTGGTTAGAAGAGAAGGGATATTCTAAAATGCTATCTACTTTTATAATAGGAGATCTTGCCAAATAAAAACTAGGGGAAGTATTAATATTCCTCTACACCTATATTCATGTAGCAAATTTCCCTCTATATGGTGAATAAGTCCATGGGGTTTTTGCCATATGGTTACTAAATTCACAAACCTGTAAGAGTTTTCAGTTAGAACTTTGAAGATGGACATATGCTCCTCTGGGAGGTAGTAAAAGGTAGAAAATACATCTCAAAGGATGCATGTTGTGAAAGCTCCAAAAGGGTGAAAACAGTGAGTAGAATGGAAATGGCTTTGCATTGTTATCAGAATTTGAAAGTCAAGTATGAATATAACAAAGTCTGAAACTCTTCTGACTGAGATTCTGCAGTGATTGCTGTCCTTACCTCCTGTATCAGTTTCTAACATAATACTGTCATAGTCTTTATTTTCTGCTTTACTAAGGGAGTGATGGGGAGGTGAGGGAGGAAGGAGATGACAGTCTGAAGGGTTGGGTGTGTGAATGCTATTGCAAACCTGATGGCACAAGGGAGCCACAGTGCAGAAATCTTGCCGTACACTGCAGTAGCCTTAGAGCAAATACCAACATTATAGCTGTACTGAAATTTTCTTAACTACTTATTCAGAGCACATACACCTTGTTACATATGCACTGAATAGATCCTACTGCTATGCACATCTCCATGTTCACTGTACATTTCCATAATACTATGCTAGTGCACAACGTACTGCTTGTTTGTCATACTGGAAACTTTATAAATACAAGTGAAAATGAACTAGCATTGACAGATAATTTCAGAAGTAATTTTCCTACAATTTGTAACTTACTTCTCCTTAGAAACCAGAAGGCATTTAACCTGCTTCTCAAGTAATAGTATCAGTAGAAATCATGAACAAAACAATTTGGTGACTGTGGCGGAGGCGAGTGGGCTTGCCGACACTCTTTTCAAGCGGAAGCAGCATACCATTAACTGTGTAAGGGTAGCTTCCACCCACCGAAGAGTGGATGAACCTTCTGCAGTCACATCCTCTGAGTCTTCTTTAGCTGAACTTCCCCCAGCAAAATACTTCCCTGTGTGCAGACTAGTTTCCAACATTCTGCAGTTACTGGGACAAAAAGATCTATTTCCCTTGTCTGCTGAGGCAAGGCACTTATAAGGGAGATGTGGTCTTATGAGTATAATATTGCCTTTTCTGTTGCTTGCAATTGTTGTGGTTTAAACTGTGAATGTGAACCTGGTTATTTTTTTACATTGGAAAGAAGTGTTGGCAATGACTTCATTAGTCTGCTGCTATAGGGGGATCAAACGCTGTCCAGATGGCTACCAAGGAAACCCTATACTACACTGCCAGTGCAAACCTGTTCAAAAGAAATGCAGTCTAGTGCTGAAAGCAATGACGTATAAGCTGTTTTATCACAAGTAATATATAGAGATTGACTCCTACAACGCTTTTTCCCTGCTTTCATGACTATGCCATATCCTTGGCAGTCTTATAAAAAATGCAGCATTTATTTATGACGTGGTATTGAGAGCGCACCAGGGGTTTTTTTCCTTTCGGTTTTTGGGGGTTTTTTTTAGTTTCTCTTAACATGCTTTAGCCTGAAGCCCATTAAAGCAAATACAGCTCTTAAGCTATAGCATCGCAGGCCAGCATTTATAGGACCAGTATTTCCTGTTGACCATCAGCAAGTGCTTCACAGGAGTCAGAGCACTTTAGTGTTAGGCTGTGGAACTGGGATCCAAAGCTGCTGCAGTTTGTTCCTGTCCTGCCCTGCTCATAGATTGTACTGTATTGTGTTAAATCAGGCAATTCACCTGCTAAATGGTTTCAATTTCCTATTATAAGGGAGGTTCTCTGCAGGTGATTCAAGGTACCTAAGGACTGTGAGATCCTACAACAAAAATGCGAGACCAAACCATATTAACTGTGACGTTATCACAAAATCCAGTGCATTAGGAGCAGCAGTTATAATCCCACTGCAGTGGTGCACACACACATCAGATGACTGAACCAGATCCACTGCCTATTTATTTGATGGCATAAAGTCCATGTCGCCTGATCCCAAGTGTGTTTATCAGCATAAAAGCAGAGTGATGCAGTGCTAAATCATTCACTAGTGCAGCTTCCACTTCCACAAATTTCCTTATCCTCTCTTCTTTTTTTTTTTTTATTTCTTCTCAGATACTGACTGGTTAAAAAAAAAGGTTTGATATTTCTTTTAAAGCCTACTTTAAAAATCTGTCAGAGGTTGACACTTCTTTGTTGTGTCTGGCAAAATAAAAAGTGACCTGCCATCTCAGAGCTGCATTCGTTTATGGTGCTTGGCAACATATCACAGGCGAAACCCAACTGCACTGTGATATGTCAGAAGACTCTCAGAGTGGCAGCTTTACAAAAGTATATTCCAAGGGAACAAGCCTGGGTGCTTCTCAGATGCCACTGGAAATTTGCAGAGGCATTACAGAAATGTGTAAAAGTTGATCAGCAGACTTCCATTTCACCTCAAAACATTTATTCTAAATGTAAGCTATATTGAATTTTTTATAGAAAACGTGTCAGTACTAGAAAGCGTCCTTCCATATGGCAGCTATCATTTAGTTTGCTTGATTTTTAAAACCTGATACTACGTTGAGGAGCTTAGGTAAGTTTAAAATACTTTCTGAATTTTCTAAAGTTTATGCTATTTTACACTTTTGATAATATATGTTTCCATTTGTCAAAGTTATTAACGTTCCCTAAAAGCTTAACCAAAACTTCCTCTCTCCAGCAATATCATCCATTTTCATTTAGTAAACATTAATTTTCCTTCATGATTCTAGTGGAGCTTGAAATTAAAGGTGGCTTTCTTCTCTGTTACAGCTTGCTTTGTATATCAGCATCAAAACTGCCAGTTAACTACTGCTTTAGCACCAGTCAAGAGAGCATAAAAAGCCAAATAACTGATTTTGTATAAGCCCTACACAAGCTCCCACACAAGAGCAACTTCTTGTGGACATCTTTATCATTTTCTCCAAATGAATAATCTATCTATCTTTGAAAGTAAGTGGCTGGGTTTGGATCTGTCACCACTTGACATATGCAGGGTGATCAACTGATTTTAATCTTATTCTGTACAGGCCCTATCCTACAAGATGCTAGCTCATAGAATCAGTGCAGAAAAGCACTTCAGTATCAACTAAGTGGCTTGCCTGTTAGCTCTGCTCCAGTGCCTAAAGTGCTCTGCTTCTGCTGCCTGAGCGTCAGAATATTCTGCATTTTGTAAATTAAGTCCCATCTTTGTCCATTTTTGGTCTCAGCCACTTCAGGAGACCTATGTGGTGATTAAGGGGAAAGCCAGGCCCTTCCTCTGTTGCCACTTCTGCACATCAGGGCAATTCAGATATGCTCTTTACCTCTTTTTTCTGAATCACTATCCACTGGCTGTCCATACCTACAGAAATTGAGTCTTTTGGGGCTTCTGTTCCTGCTTTTTAATTGGAAACCACACATTTTTTTCATAAAACTCTTTGCAGGGACTGGATATCTGATGTTTTGCTCTTTGTAGCACGTTAGCCAAGAGATCAGTGTTTACAGACTGCAGGTATCCCTAAACGATGAAAGCGAAACATGCTGTGCCACCAAGTATGTGTGCGCGTACATAAGGAGAGTTACATGGGCTGGGAGGAAATCAGGGGACAGTAAGTCCCTTTATGGAGCAGTGGGAACAGAACAACCTCAGGAGGAGAAAAGAAAAGCAGGTTGTGAATGAAATTCCTCATCCTTCAAGAAGGCATCTGTGCTCCAGTGCTCTGTTCCTTCTCTGTTCTAATTCATTTACCTTTCTCCTTCCACTTGGCATAATGATTGGCAGTACTGAGCTTTCTGTAATGATAGCACAGATAATGCTTGGGACAAACAAAGGTATATTTGGCTTTAGAATTACTTTAGGCTTGAATTCACAGGAGTCTTTGGATGGTCTGTACCCACTGCAGTCAGAGTGGCTGACACAGAAGCAGAGGAGACACACGAATATTTACTCTTGTGGCCAGGAGGGTGGAAAGCACAAGCCCAAACAGAGGAAACTGGTTATTTGCCCAGTGGCTATTTAAGAGGGAGGGGAGGGGAGACTCGTTTTCTCCAGCTGTAGGTAGTGCACAAGATCCTACATACCAGTTTCCAGATTGTTGCTTTTATTTTTCTTGATTTAACTTGACTTTGTTAATAAAGTTCTGCACAGCTTAATGCCCATAAGTCAAACCACAGGAGAAATTATAGACAGCAATCACCACTGCTCTGTGTGAATTGAATGCAGCTTTAATTGGGTCCTCCTAATTGTGCATGCAGCTGCTAGAAAAAACATGATGATGCCTATCTCATACAAGAAAACAAATTCCTCTCACTACTCTGTTGTAAACAAATAAGAAGGCATGCATTCAAATAGTCGCAAAACTAAATGTATACACCCACAGGTAGAGACCATGAATTTTATGTCATAGCAAAACAATTTTGTACTGATTGAAACTTTAATGTAGTTCACAGTAATTGTTTAAAACTCATCTTGAAGACTTTGGTGCGAACTTAAACAGGGCTGGGATACCGTACACATGCCCAAAACAAACATCGGCACCTCAGCCAACCAAGTTCACATAGGTACCGTGAACAGCCAAGATTAATAGTGGAAGCCAACCAGCTGTTTTTTTATAAGCTGTTAAATTGAAACCTGCCCCTCCATTCATTTAGCTCAAGAGATATTATTACCTTGTAAACAGGAGGCATCCTTAAGTCACTACCTAATTAAAATTCCAATTATTCTGCATTTATGAGCTGCTCATTCTCATGCTATGGAAGGGAATTAAGTTACTCAAGACTGTACAAAGTGAGGTTTAGTTTAACACCTATATATTGATGTTGTGTTCAGTGATGCGTGTTTAACCAGCTAAGTCACTGCCTGTTCCAGTAGAATATTTTCACCAAAACTTGCAGAATGCTTCTTGGGATGATTTATATTTTGTAGGAGAAAACCAAAATGAACAGAGCACAGCAAACCATTATAACAGCATTAGGAAAGAAAAGTGCGTAAATGGGAGAGAAACAGAAAAAAAGGACGTGTGCAGCACGCAAAGAATGGTAGGAAAGGAGGTCTGAGAAACAAAAGTTGAGATAACTTCCTTCTCTGTTCTTCACATTTGAAATTATTTAATGAAAGGAGCTTTGTGGAGTTTTCGTAGAAAAACATCCAGAGAGACTAGTTCTGCTAGATACTTTAAACATTTTAAAAAGGAAAATAAAAAAATATTATTAAAACCAAAATGTTTGATTAAATTAGAATGTAACAGAAAATTTACTGCAGTTTTATAATTCATGTTAATAGACAATAGGCCCAGAATCAGTACGACTGAAGTTCCCAGGGGTGCTAAAATGGAGACAAGGGAAGTAGTAAGGAAAATGAATATTTACTACAGTAAATTTAAAGTAGCCGATGAACTTAGAAAGAACTCCTTAAATTTTTAAAAGCACTAAATATTCCTAATGAACAATAATGATCTAATTATATTATACTTCCACATACAAATCTTTTAGACAGAACAGGTTCTTAATGTCTACACATTTGCACACCATATTTTTCCTCTTGCTTGTTTCCAGAGATCAAATTATATATTCAGTATATTCTGATTGTTCTCTGCCTTTTCCTCTAAAGGCACTGGCTTCACTTCTTAATTGAGACCCAGTGGAGATAAGTTCACCACAACATAATTTAATGAACTATGGAAGAGTTACCTTTTACTGCATGAAGCTGCATGACAGAGAAATGGTATCTCTTAGGTGACGTTTCCACTAGACAATAATTAACTAAGACACCCCCTAAAATAATACCACCCACACAAAAACACAGCCCTTTCCCCCTCTGAAATTGGACAACAAATAGAGCAAGTGGGTAAGCCAAAGACACAGGTCCTAAAAGGAGTTCAGTGACACAATTTATTTCCTCCATGAAATCACAGATTAGAAATCAGAGACCTACAGTACAGACGAGTGAATTTTACTTTTCCCCCTTCAACTTCAAAGACTGATTGTACTTGATTTACCCTTCACATTAGTTTTGGATGTGCCATCACCACAGTCCCTTCCAAGCGTGAAGAAGACTTTCCTTTTTGCTCTCAGTGATTTTGAGCAGATCAGCAGCGGTACTCCCACCGCACACAACTGTCATATTAGCGCCTCCTGCCCCCTTTACTTCAGGGCTTTGGGGAGAAACTTCTGCAGCACTGGCCTCGCTTTATTTTTTTTTGTTATTTACTTAAATTTTTGGGTAGGGGAAAAAACTCTGACTTTTAAATGCCTCACATGACGCAGTGTAGGGAGCAGGACTGAGCCCGTGCAGTCTCCCTCTCAGGGACATGGCAGTCAGCTCGCTGCCATCCTTCACCTCCCTCAGCCAAGCATGCTGTTTCCTGCCCTGTCCCAACCTTGAGTAGCTAAGGCATCCTTCTGTCCCTTGATCTTTATATATTTTTTTGCGATTTAATGTTAATTAGATTTCAGATTCCTCACATTAGGGAGTGAGAGTCAAACAGTGGCTCCTACTGAGTTCAGAAGTGTGTGTGTATTTATATACAGGCATTTTTACAGCATTGAGACACTTTGGTCACAGCCCTCCATGCCACCACAAACAGATAGTGATTTGATTATAATGGAAGATGTTTCACAAATTCTAAGACAGCATTTCAAGAATTCTGAATATTTTAATATTCATTAATTAAATGTGTCTGAGTTTGTCCTTTTAGCAACCAATCATTGATGCTATAAAAACATTCAAGTGAAGGGCAAATTGTTAATATTCCAAGAGAAACCCTATTTGCTACGAGAGCAGCTCTAATTAGCAAGACAAACCATCTTCTTGTAGTCATTTAGAGGAATCAGAAGCAAGCACAGCAACACGGGTCTTGACAGCGGCAAAATATTTACCATCTCATGTCTCAATGGAGATGGTGCCAAGAGGTAGAGGCTTGCTTTGGGAAAAGGCAATTCTGTTTCCTGGCTTTGACTTTGCTCCCTAAACAAAGCACTCATCAGCTCTGTTGCATGTAACAACTGCATTTTCTTAGTCTAGTTGCATGAATCTGTCTCTATTTCTTTTGTCTAGCAAGCTGAAATGTTCTTTGATAGGAATGTCACAACCCAAAATTTCTTGAATGCATAGCTGCATTTGGGTTGCTGTGTCCACCTTCTCCACAGCTATGGCTCAGCTGCAGGGCGCCTGTAGGGCACGTGGGAACCCAGGTGCCGGTGTCCAAGCAGGTTTTTTTAGACACAGAGCGGGACAATCCACAAGTCATTTCTCTGATAATGTTCCTGACACAAAGAGAAAAAAAATTGGTACAGACTAATAAATATAGACTTCACAGTCAAAGCAAACTCATTACTTAGCAGATTGCAATCATGGGGTAGGAATGACCATCGACTCCTGTTAGGGCTGCTGCCACAGACAAAGCCAGCATCCCACAGCGGGCTGAAAAGCAACGTGATCTGACAGTGTCATGGGCAGAAAGCATCATAGCATCCAGTTGCTGTAATACAGCATTCAGCACAGTGTTCACGTTGCCGTGATGTTTTCCCCTGGGCGGTAAGCACTACGTCATGACGTAAGGCCAGTGAAAGCCTGTCCAAACGAAGCCAGACCTAACAGCTTGGAGCCACCGAGGGGTGGTGGCCAGGTCAGGCAGAAAACATGTGTGCAAAATATATGGGAACAGTTCTACACTACATTTTCAAGCTTTATTATCTCTCCGTGCTATTTTAATTTATGGAGCTAGAATGTCCCCTTTCCCTTAGAAGCACACCTAGGTAGCGCCTCCTGAGTTCATTGGAGACAGCTGATTGATTTAGCTGGTTCCTTTTCTCTGCAACAGGTTTAATAATTACACAATTTTCTGGGCAAGATCGGGTCCTAAATGTGATAGGGGTGTTATCCCTCAGCCTAGAAGTAGTTATAAAAGCAGACTGGAAGTCTCTCCGTCCTCACAGTGGGCCACTGTGGTGTCAGTGTTAAATATAACTTGACAAGACAGCTGATACCAGCAGGATTCTCAGGCAGTGAAGGTAACACAAGATATTTCTTCAAATCAAATCTATCTTGTAGGTTATTTATACTACGGGGGAAAAAATCTTTTCTAGTTTTAATCTTTGCATTTCCTGGACTTAGTACATTGCAGCTTGGTTTTTAAAAATGAATGGTCAAAAGCTATTGAAACATTTTGCAGTTAGGATGTTACCCAGTGAGGCTGTACTGTGACTGTCATGTATAAATGCCAAATATCTCACGTCACTGTCTGACTCTGATAAATCAGAGTTTAAAACAAGTATCATTCAAGCTTATCTACTGGTACTACTGCTTGTATTCAATCAATACCCTGGGGCAGTGCCGTCTGATAATGCTTTTCATAGTCCAGGGGAGGCTTTCTCACTGTTCCCACCAGACAGCCAGTAAACGCTCTCTATTCTTCAAATAGGTAATACGAAAAGTGTGGTTTCAATCCAAAATTGTATTTCTAAATGACTATATTTGAAATGTAAATTTTGCTAGATTTTATTTCTTGGGGGGAAAAAAAAATTTAAAACACATCTCAAACCAGAATGAAACATTGTAGATTAAACAAAATGATCCACACTGAAATGCAAGCAACATTGCAGCAGGGGGGGAAAAAAAGGAAAAAAAACCCCTCAATTTATTCTTTTCCCAACTTTTTAAAGTTTAGCTACCAATTCAAAATTCCCCTCAGCAAGCTTGCAGACAACACCAAGCTGAGTGGTGCAGCTGACACACCTGAGGGACAGGATGCCATCCAGAGGGACCTGGACAAGCTTAAGAAGTGGGCCTACGTGAACCTTGTGAGGTTCAACAAGGCCAAGTGCAAGGTCATGGCACCTGGGTCAGGGCAAAACCCAGTATCAATACAGGCTGGGGGATGAAGGGATTGAGAGTGGCCCTGAGGAGAAGGCCTTGGAGCTACTGGTGGATGAAAAGCTGGACACGAGCCAGCAACGTGCACTCACAGCGCAGAAGGCCAACTGTATCCGGGGCTGTATCAAAAGAAGCGTGGCCAGCAGGTCGAGGAAGGTGATTCTGCCCCTCTGCTCCACTCTGGTGAGACCCTCCTGCAGCATTGCGTCCAGCTCTGGGGTCCTCAGTGCAGGGAAGGCATGGGCCTGCGGGAACGGGTCCAGAGGAGGGCCACAAAAATGATCAGAGGGATGGAACGCCTCTCCTATGAGGACAGGCTGAGGGAGTTGGGGTTGTTCAGACTGGAGACAAGAACGCTGTGGGCCTTTCAATACTTAAATGGGGCTTGTAAGAAAGATGAGGACAGACTTTTTAGCAGGGCCTGATGTGATAGGACGAGAGCTAATGGTTTTAAACTAAAAGAGGGTAGATTCAGACTAGGTCTAAGGAATACATTTTTTGTGATGAGGGTAGTGAAACATTGGCACAGGTTGCCCAGAGGTGGTGGATGCCCCATCCCTGGAAGCATTCAAGGCCAGGTTGAATGGGGCTCTGAGCAATCTGATCTGGTTGAAGGTGTCCCTGCTCATTGCAGAGGGGGTTGGACCAGATGGCCTTTAAAGGTTCCTGCCAACCCAAACCATTCTATAATTCTATAAAAATGTTGACATAGTCTGCTTAAGTAACTTTTCAAAGGAAATCTAACATTCATGAAGTAAATCATCGCTCTGTTCTAGACATGGCATTAAATACAACTTGCTCTCCTGCAGTGTTGAGCTCTCTCATCTCTGCTTTCCATGATGCACGAGGAATGCATGGGTCTTTTGGGGACCTATCTGATGTTAAGTGAGAGATATAAAAAATGTGACTTATTTTTAGTTAGAGAATTTTATTAAGGTAAAGATGTAATCCTTTCCTCAGGCGTTCTAGTCCTAAACAAAATAATTACTGCGAAAGAATGTCTTTTTTTCATAAAACATGTATACCAAAAAACCCACCCCCAAGCCCAACCACCATAAACTATGTTGCAGGATAACCTACTGACCACTGCACTGCCACTGAGGAAGCGCCTTCCCATCAGTGCCTAATTTCAAAAGCCAAAAGCAAATTCCTGCATACATGCATATACAAAAACTAATGAACTCCAACATACAACTTCAAAATGTTTATCCAAAGCTGTGTAGAGAAGTTAATAGCTTTTTAAGTGCCACGCAAATTTATTGAACTGAAAAGAGTATTAACATGATATGCTAATGCAATCTGCATTTAATAAGATATATATCCATTCAGATTCTCTGTACCTTTCTGTCAACACAGCATATTGCAAAAATGAACCATCAAGATCGCAGCTTAATCTGATATAAAAGCAAATGATCCATGTTAACAAGACAATTAAATAACTGTTGGAAACTAAAGAAAAAATTATCAGAAGTTCACCAGATATAAACTGGGTTTGAATAATGTGAAAGCATGATTACACAGTATGCAAACGAAAGTTGCTACTGTGATTAGAATAATATGGGTGGTAAATTACATATCAATTTTATTATGAAAAAAGTCCAGTTCAGGTGCTTCAAGAAAGAAAGCAAAATTGCAAATTACATGCTGTTGATGTTGGCCTATTTAAAATTACTGGATAATGCATGACAAAGAAATGAGCATTTGGAAAGGTTATTTGAAGGCAGTAAAATCAAAAATCATGACAGCTGCTTTTCTGCTGGACATGGCAAACAAAATGATGCACCATATATGTTACACAGAGGTTTGGTAGATACTAATTCCCACAACAAAACATTGCCAGGCAATGGGTACAAACCACGGGAATTAAACCTTACGCTTAAAATTCAACAGCTTCTAGCTAGCAATGTTGTGTACCTACAGTCTGAAGGTGCAATGTAGGATTTCTCCCCAGCAAAATTTTATTCTAGGAGCATTGCATAAACAGTTTTGTACAGCTCCCTCATAGGCATATTTGTCAACCTTACTTTTGCAAAAACTTCCCAGATGTTGGATGCTCAGAAAAACTGTGGAGTCGATCTGTGAGCACAGCTCTGGCATCTCTGTTTCTGCGTCTTCACAATCACTTTATTGTAGTAGCTGTAAAGAAGTCAGTGTGGTCTGAGGACGTCTGGATGTCTATGGATTGCTTTTAAGGTAACTAAAAGGTCCAAAAAAGGTAAGAAAAGTAAGCAAGCTTACACCCAGCAAACCTCAATATAAAGAGGTTCATATGTCTACCGAATAATTTTAGAGGCTTAGACTTAACGAAGGTTAAAACTACTGTTTTAATGGTATAATTACCAGAAATGCACCTAAAGCTATGCGTTTGGTTTGAACTACAAAACAGAAAAAGGAGACTGAAGTAAAACACAGTCCTCCCTGGCCATGTACTATTAGCGGTGCTCCACACCATATACAAACAACCACACAGCTGAAAAGTTGCATTAGCTCACTGGGCCAGCACAGGGGCAGGGGCAGCAGTAAATGTGCCTGCACTTAATGGCCCTTTTTGCAGCCTCACTCAGATTCAAGGGGGAAAAAAACCCAGCACCACGTCTCTTCAGAAGGCACACAGTATTTGTTTTGTCTTTATTCAGGGAACTTTTGAAGATGACTCTCCATGTAGCCCTTCTCTTCCCCTCCCTGTGGTTACCCGTACTGCTTATCCATCACCCCAGGAATGAGCAGTGCAGTACAATTCCATGGGGGCCAGACACGGAGAAGCAGCACATTAGATACACTCCAACTGTTCATGGCAACCACATTTAACCCTCCTTGCAAACGTAAATCTTTCGGATCTCTTCTTCTAACATCTATTTATATATCTGAAAGAACAGAAAGGGAAAGATGTATCTGGGGAAATAAGCAAAGCTTCAGAATCGCCTGTTTGGTTTAAAATTCAACTTCCCCAAAAAAGGATCCAGAAGTAATGCACATAGAGTCTGCTACAGCTGATGGCAATCTCATCCTTTAAGCTGCTGTTCAGTTCAGCCACTGTCCCTCTACCCAGACAGCAGTGCAAGCCCTTACAGAAGTGAGTGGGACTGGATGGGGACAGCATCTAGCAATCCTACAGGCAAGTTAGAACCTTCCCACTTCAACACCCAAAAGCATCAGTGGTCAGTCTCAGCAGCTTCCGACAACAACTCTGCTTTCAACCTTCTGGTGCATTGGGTGCATGGTTCTTTCTAGGATTGCTTTATCCAGTCACACATGTTTGCTCAACAATTATGTTAGCTCCTAATAAAGGTGAGGATTCATGTACATAAGTGCTTTAAAAATAGCTTTAGAAAACCTGATTTAAAGACCACTGAAGTCACTAGGAACTTTTCCATTGACTTGCTTTGGATGTGTCCCAAGCTCTTATCAGTCCCTTCAGCCCCTGTGCTTCAATAGAGTTGAATTCAGCTTACTAAAGATGATACTCTGCTTTTTTCTTATTACTGGTTAAAATTCATATTCACAGTGCAGCACTTTGAATCAGAGGTTTTCCCCAGGTGCTTCTGATGCTTATCCTCCTTTGTTAAAGAGAATGCTACTTCATATAACAGAGCTGGTAGCCTCTATTCAAAATCTACCATGCTGCAAAGAATGATGTTGTCGGACACACTGATCTTTCTCCAATTGCTTTTGCAGCACTTTTGTTATAAAGATGCTAAAGATAACATGGAAGAGAAAAGGAACAGATTTAGAGTCTTGGGATAACAAAATACAAAGCATGACAAAGAATCATAATACTGATACTTGTAATTGAAAGCTGCTGAGAAAGTGTATCCTGGGCTTTGGAGGAGAATAAGGCAAACAATAGTAATGTACACTGCTACAAAAATAAATAGATTTTTGTGAAAAGGATAACAAGAATTTTTGACTGATTGTTAATTGTTTTGTTTCATTGTTGTAACTGAGATTTAATTGTGGTAACTGGAAAGAGCATCAGCCCAAGACAGCAACCTTCAGGAGTCTGAGCCCCCAACTCACAATTAAGTTAATCCAGGGAACTATTAAGTACAATTAAAGACCAGGAATAGCATGTATCTTACAGGAACGGAGATTCACAGTAGTTATTCTAGCTCTGTGAAATAGAAGTGATAATGAACAGATCTTAAAATGCATCAATATCGAGAGTCCTTAGTAAATGTTACACTAAATTAACATTACGGTGCAGTCTTTAAGGCCAGATTTCGCTTGCATGGCCAAGGTTTGTATATAGACTGTTAGGCGACATTTTCCAAAGCAACAACAACAACAAAGATCTCAATCTGCCACCATGAAACTTTAAGTGGCAACTCTATGGGTAGCAAATTTATGCTCGTGCTAAATACATTGCAAAAGTTCAAATACGGAAGAGTAGAAAGTCACATAAAGAGCAGCTAGTTAAATATACAGGAGACAAAGTATAAGGTTTATTATGCAAACTACACATGTCCAAAGGCAGCTTATGCAAAACTGGAAAGGATTCTTCTAATATGTATCATCATCATCATCCTTCATGGAAATTGTTCTATGCTCCAACGAAACAGAAAGCACAGACTGACCTTACCTCATCTTATTTTGGTTAGATTTCATATTTCTTGAAGTTGGCCCTTTTCCTATTAGAAAAAAGACAAAAAACAACCAAACAAGAAGCCCAAAGACAGTACCTACTGTTAAATAAAACATGGATTTCCTTATTGCTGGGTAATTGCCACACTCTTCAGCATGCACCAAGCTGCAATACCCAGAGAAGGGTTCTTGGAGCACAGTAACGGGCTGTTTAATGGCTGAATGCATTACAGTGTGCAACCAGGCTCTCTCGCATTCACTCCTGCAATGTTTCTCTCTCTTTGCGACACCTAATGAACAAGTTTAAAAGGATCAAACCACCAAGTGGATAATGCACCTGGTGGGCTCTCTCCAAGTATCTTTCTCTTGCTTTCTACTTTATAAACAAGTTAAAAATGCAGCAGAGAGGAAAATTGGTAGTGACACTTCAGACCTTGCTGGCTTTCCTACATTACAACAAGTTGTAAAAAGCCACTCTGAATGGCACAGAAAAGTAGTTATGCCAATTAAAAGGGTTAGAGTAATAATCTTGAAGTAGCAGATATCTAACGTCATTTTTAAGTGTAGTCTTCTAACACAATTCCTGTATTTTCTGGATTTTTTGCACAAAGTATTGTAGCCTGCAGAAGCCCTATAATTAAACACCTATCACAATGCATAGCGTGTACCAGAGTTGAGGATTAGGTGATCTTATTCCTGTAATAGAGTTTTCCTGCTAATTGTCACTGAAATGACAGCAGCCTCTGTTAATAGGAGCATAGGAATTGCCATGCTGGCTCAGATCAGCAGCCCATCCATCCATTAAAATATTCTGTCTTTAGCAATGGACAGTATGATATGATTTAGAGGAAATTGAAGGTAGTCTGCTATGGAATAAACTACTAACGTAGTAACGTTTCTTCAATCTTTTTCATTTCTCTTCATAAAATTCTCTTTCTGTGACTCCTAAACAACCTCATAATTCAGAAGACATACAGTGTGACATCTCTCTCCTTGTTCTTAATTTGAGCTTGTTTGCGGAATCACGGTCACAGCCAGAGCAGCTCATGGTGGTTGGCATGGTTAGAGCTTCGGGGAGGACAAAGACCAGAAACTGATGGGTTCAAACAGAACAGAAATGTTTGACATGGTGGCGCAAAAAGCGAGATGCATAGAGATGACTCTTTCAGCCTGTTGCTGAAATCAAGCTTTGGGATCAGTTCAAGAAATCTTTGAATTCAACAAGACAATAGCAATGGTAGTGGAAACTGCAACTGAATTCAGTGGTAACTCTTACTGACTTTAGGAGAACAAGCGCATATCTTTAGGCAGGGCTGTCAAAGATGTGAGCTACAGCAGCTTCCCTAGGCCGTTTCCCAGTAGCAAGGGGAAACAGAAGAAACAAAGAACCACCTTTGCTGCATCAGCGTGGTCCTGCCCTGTCACCCTATACATATAATGTGGAAGGGAAGAGGATATTGAGGAGGGAAAGGAATGGAGGTGGGTGATGTGAGAAGAGCAGCTCTCTGAATGTTTGTCTCATCAAGGCTCAAAATAATGTCTGCCCATGGACTAGGTCACAGCTCAGTTTCTGTCTTCGCTTGTATGCTGCAATCATTTAACGATTTGGGATTCTTGTTTCTTTATACTCACAAAACCAAGTGATCGTTCAGAAAAGTTACACCATGACTTTTGCATTATTGTTTCCACTGTAAGAATAAGACAAAACTAAGCTCTGAAAGCAGTACACTGCAATATCAGGTAATTACGTCACAATAAACTCAAGCTCTTTCAAATAATTAGTTAGTCAAACATCTGCTGCAAATTAATATTGGGCCAAACTTGTCTCTTGAGTCATTCAATGGACTTCAGTACCATTAGGCAAGGGATGATCTGTTCCAACACATTTACTGTCTGTGGATAATTTGCTCTGGTTTAGAGCTTCTTCCTTGCATTGCCCTAGCTTGAAATCCTCTTGCAGTGCCATTGCTATTTACTAGCTTGTGCTGATGCATCCACTTTTTCTGGCTTAATTCAAGAAAATTCAAAATGCACACACTGCCAAGGAAATGAATTTATTCAATAAACCCTGCAATATCAACTCTTACTAATTCCATAATGCTGGAATAAACAAAGTCAGAAATTATGCTTGGCTTTCTAGCCATCAATAGAACCTTATAAATCTGTAAGGACTCATAAATTTCACTGTATGAAAACTGATATTAAGGCAACTCTTAACTTGGAAAATTCAAATTGCATTTTAACCAAACAACAAATGAAGCTAATATGTATTGACTGCATTAACAATTCATAAATGCACAGAAAAGAAATAAGCAGTCTTTATAGTGTTGCCATGTCTTTGAGGCATTGATTAAACTCTGTAGATGCCGGTCTATCACCCTAGCAGCTATTCAATAAGTCCAGTGTTTGTCCATCAATGTCTTTTGTCATTGGCCTGACTGTCCTGCTCTGCTCAGGTTGGCAGCTATTTCAAAAAATGAACTGTCACCATGGGATAATCAATTAATCAAGCATGGATTGCTTGACCGAGTCTTCTAATGAATGTTAACATGTAAACACTTGTCAGACACTTTGCAGACCAGAGGGCTTGTGTGGTTATATTCATGTCTGGGAAGCTGACTGGCAGCAAAGCCCGTAAGCACAGCCCTATCTCATGGTGTTAATAATGCACATTGCTTCCGAGCGTTTTTTTAAAATAAATTAGCTACAATCATAATGATTTTATTGATTTTACAATTTTTTTCCCTTTCTATGGAAATTGAGGTGAATCTTTGCAGGAAGAAGTTGGTCCCCTACAGGACTGAGGCGAGTATACATCATCTCATGCCGTGGTGTGAAAGGTTAATGCATTTTCACGAGCCATTACCTCCTCTCACACACAAGAGAAATTTATATCCAAGCCCTATAATTACAACACTGCTTAGCAACACCCCAAAAATTCTATTGCTATTTCAGTGATAAGCTTCATTCCTAGGGATTACATTTGTCAAATTAGTATTAAAATTATGCAACAGTTCTCTGTGAAGATGTACATTTTAATTATTTTGTATAAATACAGTGGCTTAAATCACCGGGGCTGTTTTTAGAAGAGTGGAGGGGAACTATTTCAGTAAGCAGTATTACTTGTCTGCTAAGCTATATGGGATCCTGAGGCATGCTAAAGTATCAAGTTTATTCCCTAAAATTATTCTTGAACCTTCAAATAAATAATTTTATTGTCGAACCTGGTGAACAGAATGGGTTAAAGACTTTTTTAAACACACAAAAGCATTTTATTTCCAAGGTAACTGTATTTCAACAACCAAACACTAGATTTCGTCCCTCAGTTTAATTTCTTTTTTTTTTCCACTGAAACCTCCAACAAAACCCACAAAAGAAAGAATTCAAAACATTACTTTTCTACATACAAACACAATAGTTTCACATACAAATATCTTTCTGGAGCACTTCCCCTCTTAACAATCTCCACCCCGCCCCAAAAACAACTGCACTATTTTAAACAAGAACACTTATTTAGATGAAGGATTACAGATTTAGGACTCCAACTTTAGTCAGGCTGGTTGTAAATTCAGAGCCTCAAGTCATGTATTTATAATTATGAGCTTCACTGTGCCAGTTCGTAAGCAGAACTCCCCCCTGGTTAACATGGGGAGGTCTGCTGGAGACTGGCTGGATGGCACAGCCAAGCAGCAGTAAGAATTTGCATACAGAAAAGATTTTACAATATGTCCTTTTTTAAATTCAAAATCACAATTTATGGACAGGAACTATCTTTTCATTTTCTTTTAAACACTGCCTCTGCTCTGAGCACATTTTTGAAAATGCATGAAGCTAATTTAAACATGCAAAATGTCATGCTGTACCTCTATGCCACATGTCAGCATGTGCACGTCTGTAGGAAAGGGTGCTCATTAGGTACAGGAACATGCAGAATAGATTCCCTTCTGGTACTGGCACACACGAGTTAAGCATATGGGAATGTGTGCGACCCACAGTATGCACATGAATTTGGAAGATCTGACATTTATGAACTTGGATTAAACTGCTTCTCGTGATTACAGATTCATGTTTCTGGATGACTTTACCAGGAGTGTCTTGGATGGAACCCTATGGGATTGTTTCATGAGGCACCAGAAGGGTAGCAGCAGGCCTAGCATGGCTAGCCTCCGATTTCTCTGAATCTGAGTAAATGGCACACAGCAATCATTCTAGGAAAATGCCATTTTAATTATAATAATTCTTACTTAGCAAACTCCATCATTTATGAAAATGGCATACAGTACCGTGGAATCACATGCATAGGGCTCTTTCAAGTACTAAGGACTCAGGTAACACTGCACGGGGAGATAAAGGCAAGGTTGCTTATAGATTCGGACTTTCACAACCTGATTTAATAACTCTAAAAAACTCTCACTATAGAAATGGCCATAGAGGCAAGTTTACACATTCACATGTTTGATAAATTGGAGGGGAAACATGTATGTAATCTACTACAAGTTAAAAAATCAGAAAAAAAATTTTTAAATCTTTGTTTCTACTACCTTGTAATCCTACGATTGCTTGTTAGTGACCAAATATTTTGAATATACTTTTGTGAAAATAACGTATTTTGCAAGAATAGATCTGAGGCCAAGACTGCAGTTCAGTTTAGGAAGTTAGTCCCAATGAGATCCATGTTTCCGCCTCTCTAGCAGAGATCACTGTTCCCACATTTTTGCTGGCCAAAAAAATTTCATGAATTTTCATTTTCAATGCAAAGTCAGTTGTTTACAGAACTGTTACGAATGAAAAATAACTTTTTTTCCCTGAGTTACAACAAGTCCAGCTCAGTTCCTCCAGCTGCTTCACCCTCCTAGATATATCATTTTTTCACCAAGGTTAGTTGCTTGAATGAGCCCAGTTCCCAGTTGCAAAAGAATCATGCAACATTACTAAGGCAATGGCAGTTTGGACTCAGCCCAACCATGTCTGGGGGTTAGTTTGAACTTGCCTTAATTTAAGCCACCAATAAAGGGGCTTTGAGTCGATATTACTGATTTAATATGGAAATGCCTGATGCAATCAAAAAAACCCAAATGGATAAAGGGTAGCAGCATCTTAAAATGCTACAGCCTCCACTACTCATTATCTGGGAATTCACTTGCCAGAGGTTTTAGAGATAAAACACTACAGTGAGTACATGGATTATTCTGTTCTGAAATGAAGCTGTATGTTCTTTTATGCCTCCCAATTCACAATGTCTTATTAGTCTAATATAAAAAGCAGCAAAGAATGAAAATGGCATCTGAGACAGTACATATCACACTATATAAATGCTTTTAAAAGCATAAGTTTAGCACTGAAAATACGCTTCCAGTTGCTTTAATGCTACTCTATATATTTCTTTTTGATACATTTTTGTAATAGAATATTTACTTACAAATTATTTCATTCACTGCAAGCACCTGAAATCATTTTCCAGAAAGAGATTAAACTTATAAACCTTGGGCTTTATCAACTTTCAGGTTTCCAAAACCTGAAGCTAGATCAGCCAATGTACAGCTATTTTGTTTTAATCAAAATTGATTTTTTAATATTATTGCAAGTTCTCTTGATTTTCTGGAACCACATGAGCGATAGGACAGAGCAACATGTTTCATTCATTCCTTAGATTACAGTTTGTCATGTAAGTGCTTCTTCTGAGTATCCATGAAATTAAAATGTATGTGAACTAATAGCTATTTTCTTACAAAAGAGAAATGCCTTTCAAGAAGAGGCAAGACAATCCCACCCAGATTGCATAAAATGCTCTCTACCTGTGCCCTTTTGAGTGTGTTCTTCAGAATAAAATGAAAAAGAGAAAGGAGGCGTTCAAGCGTACCAAAAATGTATCAGTTAACACCATCTAGTTTGCTTAATGTCATGGAGTCTGATTCTCGTTTATGCTTTCCCACTATAATTTATACCCTGGGCAAGTCCACGTAAATTGCTGTAAAGTACAGAAGGGAGTTAATGTAACCAAAACCAAGGCTCACATAATGTCTTTTCTTTTTTTTTTCCCCCCTCATAGAACAGCCTGGAAACTTCAGACATTACTTACAGGTTTTATTTAAGGAACAGACATTTTTGCTACTTCCCTGAATTTAACAAAGTCAGTAGAAGGTATACACAAACGTAAAGGATTGAAAAGCCATTCCCTAAATTTATGAAGCCTGAGATCTCCCCACATGGGATTCTCAATCCTTTCAAATTCAACCATGGCATTTCTGGGTTCATAATAACTATTCTACAATATCATTCAGGTTTTGTTCCCAAGTCCATTTAAGTTTGCAATATCTGTACAGCTGCAAAAAAATTTAAAACAGAAAGGCAAATTGTAGCAAATACATTAAACCTGTGACTTCAGTGGAACCACACTGCTGTACATTAGCACTTAATTTAGTTCACTGCCTCTCTCAGGTGCTCTAAGCAGGCATCACTGCACATGATTTCCTGTCCCATTGAGGGTTTACGCATTTCCAAGCAGCCTATAGCCTGAACAGATGTGCTCAGCAAACCCAGTTTAGCAGTAGGTTTTAATGAAAGATGGCCAGATTAAATGTGCATGAAAACTACGCTGCACTGATACCTGAGAGTACCATCTATTTTCAGCAGCGCTCACTTTCATCTACAGAAGAGCAATGAAGTTTGACACATGCTCTGTTGCCATCATAACATTTTTTTCTTAATCTTTTGCCAAAAGCACCTGGGGCTGGGAGCTCCCAGTACCCACCACTGACACATCTGCTGCATGTACTCTAGATGAGGGATTCCAAAATCACCCTTAAAGCCTCAACCCACCAGGACCTGCTTGGGAGATCACTGCCTGTCAGCTTCCCACATTTTCTTATCCAACAAAGACTTGACTTTGGGGAATGTGGGAGATGTATTTCATATGGTTTCAAATCCATTTCCGTACCTTCTAAAGCGCTTTATCTACATCACATCTATGATTATCTAACACCAGACTGCAGGCATCTTTTTGGAAAGACTTTGCCTGAAGCACTGATTTTGCAAATGCAGTCATACATGCTAAACCTTAATCATGTGCCTACTCCCTTGGAAATCAGTGACACAATGTGAATATTTGCTTTATATTTAATACACTATGGAGTGATATAAGAAGGACAGAAAAGCATCTCTAAGGATTATAAGAAACTGAAGAAAAGAAACTATACCTACACTACTCCCTTCCTCATTGCAAGAGTTTTTTCTCTTGGTCTTGTGGTATTGGTGTATATTTTAGCTTTTACTCTTCTAAAGCTCTTTTTAATTCAGTGTTTTCATTTTAAAATGCTGGCTCAAGATATAAAGAACCTATAGCATCAACATTTTGAAGGCTATTGGAACTCACAGTATCAATTTACAAGATTTTTTTAAATTCTTTTGTATTTATTTTGTTAATCTTAACATAGTAGAGGGGTTTTTTTCTATAGTCACCTCTAATATTTTTCTGTTAATGAGGGCAGAACACTTTTTTCATAAAAAATAAAAATGAGAACTACCCACATAATCACCTGATTGCAGGAGCAAGAGTTTTCGTTAAAACCTCATGCTTTTAAACAATTTTTAAAAATAATGTTTTAAATATTACAACTAAGATGATGATGATTGTTGTTATTATTATCATCATCATCATTAATTAAAATCACCTTCCCGTGAGGCCAACCTGAGCTCTGTCATGGAGCACGGTTTGCTCAGGTCTTGAGCACAGAGCAAAGTGCCGGGTGCTTCGCAGTGCAGTGGGTTGGCGAGTGGGAATGTCAGACTTAGTGGACCCGCCAGCGGAAGGGGCAGCACAGATGTAGGAAGGATGCGCAGATTGGAAAGGTCCTTACAGATTTGAGATTCCCCTGCTGCTGCGTAAAAAAATTGGTTTATCAAGGAGCAAGGACTGGACTTCAAGGGAAGGTGGGCGCCCAGCCTGTTAGGAGGGACAGCTACAACGATGCCAGTAGCAATTGCAGTGAAATACTGTCCCTCCAGCTACAGCCCAGTGGCTCACGATTACTTAGGAGGCAGCAATAGCCTCAGACTCCAGTATCATGCCAGACTTTAATGTCAACTTTCTAGTACTGCTCTTTGAGATAAATACAGCATGCTCCTTAATCCTGCCAGTGGCTTAGCTGTGCTTGTTCACTACCTATAGCTTACGGGATCAAGTCCAGAGTTGTTAAACGATCCAAGAGAAACACATTTCAGGATTTTTCTCTCTTCAAGCTTTGCAAAAAGGCTATTGGTGAAAAAGACAGCGAATAATCACATTTGTTCTGCTATTAAATGGCCAATAAGAAATAAAATATTATCTGAAGCAGATCAATTCAAAATGTTTACACTGCTACTGAACGCCACCTAAATATAGCTGGGTAGATCGGTTGGAAGATGGAATTCACCTCAAGTTCAGAGTTGGAAGTACAGGCTGTATACAGTATGCACCTGGTTAATCATAGGATCATCACTGAATGGTTTGGGTTGGAAGGGACCTTAAAGATCACCCAGTTCCAACCCCCTGCCATGGGCAGGGACACCTTCCACTAGGCCACGTTGCTCAAAGTCCCTTCCAACCTGGCCTTGAACGCTTCCAGGGAGGGGCTGTCGACCACTTCTCTGGGCAGCCTGTGCCAGTGTCTCACCACCCTCGTCGTGAAGAATTTCTTCCTAATACCTAATTCACAGAAAGCAGCAAAATACACAGGCAAAAGGGAAGTCTGAAACCCCTCAGCAGCATATTAGTGCTGACTCAGGTCTGGAGTTGTACTGCTGACGCTCAGTTCTAACAGGAATTATTTACCTTTTACTGGGAAGACACGTCATAGGAAGGAATGGATTGAATTCAATTTTCATGAAGAAATGCAAGATTCCTGCCCAGCTGGTGAGGCACACAGCACTGCAACTACCGCTTTCCTCACGCATATTTATCCCCAGCCTTATTGAGTTGCACGCCCTGTTAGCCAGTTGCCTTTTTCATACAGTTGTTTACAGAAGAACGTATTTCAGGCTGCTGTTTAGTGGAGCAGGCATTCCCATTTGAACATACATCAGAAGATTTAGTTTAAAATTTACCCGACATATTACAGGTAATAGGATCAGATCTTCAGTTACTGTAAATCCATCAACGAAGTCCTTGCTGGAAGCTAAGGAGCTAGTTACCTGCTTGATTTCTTTGGCTAATTAAGTCTTCTACACAAAGTATTGTTTTGCAGACAGCACTGCACACATGCTGAAAGAGTAATAAACTAGTAAAGCTGTTCATGTTGAGCTTTTGCACTACTTGTACTTTTTTTAAAAAAAGCGTACATCTATTTAGAAGAGAAATCATTGCTATAATACAGGAAATTAGCTCAAAGATAGCTTATTTGTCAACTAAACCTGTATGCCTCTCTTTCTCCACATACAGATATAAAAGGATTAAAATAATCCAGTTTGTGGGTTTTATTTGTTCTTGCTCTAAGTTAACACCTCTGCGCCTGTCCAAAAGGAATGCCTGGCACAGTTCATGAGCCGGGTTGAGCTGGTACCAAGAACCTCAAGGCTGCCATGGCTTTTGCATTGCAGAAGTGCAATCCTTACTCCCCAGACCTCTCCATCAATGAGCAATTCCAAACGCAACACAGGTTATAATATTGACCAATTTCTTTTTCTAGTTTTGTTTCAGCAGTTAAATCCTTGCACCAATGCAGTTTGAAGTCCTGGACAAGCTGAACTGTTTCCTGGTCTGTGGGCGCAAGGCTGTAGGAAGAGCTCCCTCACACTTTTTATCACATGACAGCAATGTCACTCTGACTTAAAACTTTGGGTAGAAGATCTAAGTACCAGTAATGTAGAAGGTCTATCAGTGGCATTAGGAGACCTTCTAAAATTAATTTAACTAGGGACACTAATTTTCATAAATGTTATAAAAGAAAGCCTTTCTGCTATGTTTAACAAATAGCACATGTAGGCAAGCTGCCAGCCTTCCTGTGGGCCAAGGGACACACAGTAAATTCTTGCAGCTTTACTGTTTACTTCATGGCTCCTTTGAAAACAACAGTGGCTAACTATGTTGATGGAAGTCTTGCCTGAGGTCCCCGAACAGTCATTAAACTCTTAGCCTTCTGTTCAATATAAAATGACGTGCCCATTTTGCATTTCTTTCACTGAGCTGCTATGGAGGAGCCACGATTCGATTGATATGCCTGGCTCAAGCTCAAAAATGATTGCATCGCGCCTTCCTGCAGCAGGCTGTCAGTTTGCATTCAGAAAGCCATATAGGAAGCAATTGTCTGGTCACTGAAAATAGCATCAGTGCATATTTAAGCCATTTCAATGTGGCAACATGAGAATTAATTCTCTCTTCTCCTTCTCGAAATTTATCATTTGCATGGCAGCGCTGTTCAGTGTGCATGGAATTATCGCATCCCACAACATATTAATATTTTAGTTGTTATCTCAAGTTATTTTTAGCATCCAACTGTCCTTGTGCGACGCTTGAAACTGCAGCAAGATGCTCAGGCATGTTCTGTGCATGGTCAAGGACGTATCATCGTCATACATCTGCTCAGCAGGCTGCCGCCTTGTCTATTATTAAAGTAATCTCTGAATTGCTACTGTAACACATGTAATCATCAGACGCAGGATGTCTTTTCCCACCTGCTCTCTATTTATTACCCTGTTATCCTACAAGTTTTAACGGTAACTTGCATTTCAACTGATAAACACCTAGAACTGAGACTCACTATAACAAAGCACAGAGTATTTTGTGATATTTTTCTTTGAGCTTCTAGAGCATATTCTCAGCTTTTCAGTATGCAACTCTATTTTAAGCATTAGTTTAAGGACAAATTTATAACTATCAAACATAATCAAATATCAATATTCTGGATTTACAGGCAAAAATCACATTTAATAAACCAAGTGGGTAATAGATTCTATTGCTTTGTCCTACTTTTTTGAAAATGCACAGGCTTTCTATAGGAACCAAAGCATTAGAATATCAGTTTGGAAATGGATTTATGTCAAATTTTAAACGCTTGAAAGATCAGTGGTCCCCAACTGAAACCTTTGCTGCTTTTTCATGGTATAGTAAAGGGCTCAACAAGATGTATAACGTGTTAGCTGCATATACCCCTCTGCCAACATTTAACTATCTAATTTTTCTACTCCCTGAGAGCAGAAGTTCTGTATTTTGGCAAATTTAGCACAGTGCATGTAGGTATTAAGGGATAAATTAATTTTATTATTTCCCCTCTTCCTGTTCAATACAGAGAGTGAGAATACGAGTAGTTGAAACCATCAGCAAGCATTAATGTTACAGCTTTTGAATTTATTAGGCATTCTCTCAGAAAACAAGGGAAATAACAATGTCACTGGAGGTGCCTTGCAGGCTCTCAGCCTCCTAGGCTTCACCTTCAGGAACCAACCTTTCTGAAATTATGGCTTGATTCATTTAGCTAGCTCGCCCTCCCCAACTAACTGCATTACACTCATGCCATTCTCTGCAAAAAAAAAGAGAAGTTCCCAACTTTCTGACAATACAGAAGGCAAATTCTCATATTCACCTTCAAAACTGAAACAAAAGAATGGTGGAGAGCTGTTTCACGATTTTGCTAACATATAATTTCCACCCAGTCCTACTGTTCTGCAGTTGCCATCACTGAGAAGAGGAAACTTTGCAGAAAGTGCAAATACCAAGGCAGAGCAAATCCCTCTCGTTTGACAGTAGCACTTGTGCAGAACACCGCTCCTTGCTTGTTCCCTGCACCGCAGCATCCAGACTGTGCAATCCCTGCCCGCAAGCAGGGCTGCAGGGACACTGTGTCACGTCCACACCTTATCTGTCCTCCTGCCATTTCATCTCCACTCCTACACCCTCTATTGTCAAAACATCCGATCCTGATAAACTAGTTAAAAGCAATATGGCTGGAATTTTCGTCCTTAGGCAGAGGTCAAGGTCAGCTGACAGCTTCCCCCTATGACAACTAGCTGCTAGACTAGCAGAATGAGAAATATTTGCACCAGTTACCCTCTGCTTCATACAGAGCAGATCTGCATCACCACTAAAGCAGAGACTACAGCACGTATTTCAATTGATTGTGTTTAAACAGTACTAAAGGACGAGGGATGAGAAAGCAAGATGCACAAAATAATTTCCAATTCATGTATTTCACAAAACAGCTTTATTTCTCTGTAGGAAAACCAAAGTGGTGGATCCTACAGGTGTTATATGTTGTAGAGATTCTTACATATAGTAGAGGTTAGATAAATATTTTACAGAAATGCTAATGAAATATTGCTTATTCAGCTTTTGGAATTTGTTTCCAGCCAATTTCAACGTTTTTTAAATTCTTCTTTCTTCAAGTCCCTGCTTATAAATACACGAACTCACGTTCACCATGTCACATAGTATATGATGCCTAAAGTTTTAAAATGTTTTATTTTAGCACAAGAAATAGACTAATGTCTTATGTCTGTAGTCATTATGTGATACAACAAATACTAAAAAATGGGTATAAAAGGAACGTAAAATTTTAGTTCATACTATGTAAATCAAATAATATGAAAGCTCTTCCTGAGCAAGCCACATTCTCAAGGAAAGAGACCCAGATCTGTACTATTTCCTAATAATAATTCTATAATCATTCTATAATAGATTACAAAAATTCAGAGGCTCAGTATCAAACTATCGATTCAGAACATAAGAAGCATATGACAAAGCATTTATACAATTGACTTAGCACAGTAGTTTTCAGGGACAATATGAAAAACGTAATTAATTAGTTCATAATTTATTAATAAATTATTAAGGTTTTAGAAGGGGTGGCTTTGTTTAAAACACCTAGACTTTACTGTAACCACATGTTAAAATATCAGCAGGACTGCTTTTAAGAGAAAATGGGATAAAATCACATAATTACTTAACTCATAATTTATTCATTAAAAAGGAGTTGGAAGAGACAGCCTTGTTTGAAATATCTAGACTCCACTGCTACCAGATATTACAAATCTCAGTAAGACAATCGAGTCCTTCATTCTACCCAATGTGTAAACCAAGGACTGTGCCCATGACTGTGCACAGATCTACGTGGGGGTATATGCATCCACAGGCTCTTTCCACAGAAGAACTGATAACCAATAGTCTTGCTTGTGTTTAAATGACAAAAAAGATAGCACTCCCCAGAAAAAGTACAGCCAGACTGTCCCCTCCCTCTGCTGAAATTCCCAGGTTGCGAAAAACTTGTTACAGATACTTGGTCAGTTAAAGTGTCAACATACAAACTGTTCCAAGAGCCTTTGGGCTGAAAAAAATGGGATGAGTTCTTAAACTTAGATAAAAAAAGCATAGCATTTGGTAATTAAAGTTGATAACGGCTGACTGCAGGTCTGAATCTGGCAAAGCACCCCCATGCATGCTAAGCTTGGCGTAAGTTTTGCTTACATGCTCACAAAAACCTTTGGTGAATGAGTTCTGTAAGTAGCAGCAGCTCTGGAAAACCAAGCTGAAGCTTACTTTGAAAAGACAGATTTCTAAAAGCAACCAGCAGTTTCCCTCCCTTTCTGCATATTTCAACCTCCTTGTTAGGTCTTATACGGCAGATAATAAGATAATATGACACTACATCCAAACACATCCATTCACTGTTTAAAGCCACTGCATGTCCTAAACAACCTAATAAACAAAAGGTTTCAGGTGCTTTCAGGTTCAGTAACACTTTTCAGGATAAGGCTTGTAATGAGAAGCAACTACCTGTATGGCGTGTTTGCTCAGAAGTGAACAGTAAAAGATGAAGACTCTTGCTTATATTCATCTACAGTAAAAACACTCCTGGCTGCAGCCTTAGGCTAATTGCAAAAATCAAGTTCCATTGTTGTCAACAGGTAGGAAAGCGTCAGAGCTCCGTCTGAAAGAGCAGCTCTTTGTCATTTCTTTCCTCTTTTCTTCTGACAGCAGGGGAAGTATGACATAGCTGAGTACTGTAGTAGACACCTAGAGTAATTCAATCAGT
Organism: Steatornis caripensis; assembly: GCA_013398225.1. Taxonomy (NCBI): domain Eukaryota; kingdom Metazoa; phylum Chordata; class Aves; order Caprimulgiformes; family Steatornithidae; genus Steatornis; species Steatornis caripensis. The sequence continues at coordinate 879,522 of VZSC01047435.1, forward strand.
TTGAGCTCTTCTGTTTTGAGTAAATTTTGGGGAGTAGCTATCCAAGACACAAAAAATGTCCTGTGGAAAAGGGGCAGTATTTAACATGGCTTCAGTGGCTCACGAGCAATGAACTCATCACTGATGAGCATCATTTCAGATGAGTGTCACCTGCACCTCCCTACAAGCATATGCACGTACCATATATTGTTCAGAAAAGTGTTTAATACATAGTCAATAGAATTGTTCTGTAAACACTTACTAATGCAAACAGCACTCGCTAACAGGGGCAGTCCTGTACATGGCTTTTAGCAGGAATACTCAATGAGTAAAGTGACTCCATGCTTCTCTATGCTAGACAGATGGATATCACTGCTGCACTGCAAAGCCTGTGCTCACATTCATGATGGAAAAAGTAGAGAGGCTTGTTTTCATATCTGACTGCAACGGCAGATGCCATAGTTAACACATGTCCCAGTGCAGGAAAATCCAAACGAGCCAACAAAATCTCCGAGTATGATCTCCAAAGAGCTTTTCTAAACTTCAATGTCACAGCAGAGTAACTGTAATTAAGAGTAACTGTAATTAATGAAATAATTAAATTAGATTTATATAGAGGCAGTCCAAGACACCGGTCCAGGTGATTGATTTGAAATGACTAATCATAGTCACAGTGAAATGATCGTAGACCAAACCAGTTACCTCACCACACCTGTGCCTCACCACCACAAGGGCCCCACAGCCTCTGAGCAGGGGGACAGCACCTTTGAAAAGACTTGGAAAAAGAGATACCCAGGAGCACTGGCAGGGCTAACTGGAAGGAACTGCCCTAGTTAGAGTCATGCATTGCAGTTATTTTACATTTTGTCTTCAATGCAGCCTGAACCCAACTCCACAGCCCTAACTAAACATTCATTGAAACGTGGCATCCTTCTAGTGTAATCGGTGAGGCTTATGCATTTGTGACGGAGCATAGTTTTGTATCAAGTTTGACTTTCTCATGGAGATTCATTTCCACAGTCTTTTATTTCCCATTGACTATAACAATTCACAGCAACAACATGTCATGGTAATGTACGATAAACTTGCAGAGTTTTGCAGCAGGAGCTAAATGAACCGGTGTCACCAATGCACGTTAGTGCAGTGCAATCAGTACCACTCGTATTAAACAAATGGATATTAAAGTTCCTCTCATCTGAATAACTGCAAGACAAACTCTTCTACTGCATAAATCACATCAGTGTCAAGGGGTCAATATGCAGAAAGATGCTTTGGAACTAAATCTCAAAACAGCCGAGTTAAAACCACTATAACAGGAGATCCTTACTGTTTAGAAAACAACCACCTGGCAATAATATCTGCCAAAATAATAAGTTTCTTTCAAAACTAGCAAGCAGAAAACTAAAAGAAAATGTCAGGTTTTAAACATTTACATATATGCTGATTTAAAAGAAAGAGAGGTTGCCTGACAAAAGGATCCAGGTTGCATGAGAAATGGAGCATTCTGGAGAATAACGTAAACCTCTTCTCTGCTATATGCTGCTTGCAGTAACAGGGGAATTAGGCCCCTGTGTTTAATTTCCCCACACGCTGTGCAGATCCAAACAAGGTCAGAGACATGGCTTAAAGGAGTGCTACGTAGGACACACAGGGTAGTTTGCTAAATTAAGTCACTCCACTCCTTTCCACAGCAACCCAATCCTTCCTTTTATTAAAGCATAAGCCAGGTACAGTGAGCCAAAAAAGGGTTAAAAAGAAAACCTGGTCTTCATACTTTTTTGATTTTGTGAGCATGAATCTCTTTCACGGAACAGCTGTCAAGTCAGCCAACGAAACAGGTTTGCTTAGGTCTCCTGATAATACCAACTGCTGCTGTTCATGTATCCTCAGTGACAGCAGCAAGATGAAAATCGAAATGAATCGCTCTACAAATGAGACACTTTTCTGCTTTGACTTTCCAAATGTGACAGTGTTGTTTGTTTTCTCAGCCAGCAACATTTAGAGATGTTAGAAGGCCCTGGTGTCAGGAAGTTACTAGGGCAGTTTCAAAAAGACAAAGGGAGAAATTTGCATAACAGTTCTTGCACAATTATGTTTAAATTTCTCTCCGTTAGTACTACTGCCACCAAATTCAACTGCAAAATATTCCTAGCAACACAAACTACCACAGACTTTGAGCAGCAACTGTTAACATTTCATATCTCTCTACAAAGTATTTATTCAATATCCTTACTGTGCTACAGATGCAAAATGTTAGTTCTCGCCATATGAGCTACTGATCAACCTTAGCTCCCACTGACGGGCTGCAATAGCACAGATGCGTTACCTTCCGTCTGCCTGCTTAGGAGAAATTGTGTTTCAACAGATCACAAATTACAGAGAAAAAAAGATTTTTAAAGGCATTCTTTCTTCAATGAGTTTGAAATATGCATATTTGCCCTTCTATCCAGAGAGTTGAAAACGCCCTCCAAATATAAATGAATTAAGCTTCTGCAGTATGTGTGAAATAAATATTTCCAGCTTGCACAGGAAGAACCTGAGGCATTGGGGTACCCGCTGGAATTCATCAATTACTCTCTTGTTTACTGCAATACGTAGCTAGAAACGAAAATTAAAGTTGTAAAAGACTGATGGATTTTTAACAATTCCATTAAAACTCATGAGACATACTGAAACACTGAAATAGATTCTTACACATCCAAATGAAACCTTCCGTTTAAAATACATCCCCGTTGCATGATTTGCCTCCTTACCTAATGCCAATACAATGCCTAATACAAGAAGGACAATCCAACATTCAGATTTCCCCACATTTTTGAGACTAGAAAAACTTATAACACTTAGGCATAAAAAAAATTTTTAAAAAGAGAGAAGACTTTTAAAAAATGTGTTATGTATTTAAGTTAATTTGGCTTCAAAGGAACACAGACCTTACAGATAACCTACATGGCGGTTACAGACATGCCTGTTAGAATAGATCAGCTCAGGGCAGTACTGCACAAACACAAAGGAAAATGTCTCTCACGTCAGTACGATTTTGGACTATACTGAGAGATTTCATGTGTACCTACCCCAGTTACATAGTGTACCCCAATTCTCTAGAATCTTTTTGAAGTTTTACTCCAAATCCACTGAGCCAAAATCTGTTCTCAGTCCATGAACATGGACTGGGTCCAGCCCTGTTCAACGTATTCATCAACGACCTGGA
>VZSC01047435.1:883081-1008851 GCA_013398225.1 Steatornis caripensis
CTGGTGAGGCCACATTTGGAGTGCTGTGTCCAGTTCTGGGCTCCCCAGTTCAAGAGAGACAGGGAACTACTGGAGAGAGTCCAGCGGAGGGCCACAAAGTTGATTAGGGGAGTGGAGCATCTCTCCTACGAGGAAAGGCTGAGAGAGCTGGGTCTGTTCAGCCTGGAGAAGACTGAGAGGGGATCTCATCAATGCTGATGAACATCTAAAGTGTGGGTGTCAAGAGGACGGGGCCAGACTCTTTTCAGTGGTGCCCAGCGACAGGACAAGGGGCAATGGGCACAAACTGGAGCACAGGAAGTTCCACCATGAGGAAGAACTTCTTTACTGTAAGGGTAACAGAGCCCTGGCACAGGCTGCCCAGGGAGGTTGTGGAGTCTCCTTCTCTGGAGAGATTCAAACCCCATCTGGACGCATTCCTGTGCAACCTGCTCTGGAGGCGCCTGCTTTAGCAGGGGGTCGGACTGGGGGATCTCCAGAGGGCCCCTCCAATCCCTACTATTGTGTGATTCTGTGATTTCTCTGAAGCCCACCCTTGCCAAATAATCAACTTTAAAACTTCATGTTCTGTCAAACAAGCTTTATTTGAGGGGCTAGCCGTCCAAAATCCCTGGGCTTGCAGGTGCCAGCTGTGAGTATCCACAGAGCCCAATTATGATTTAATAATTAATTTCAGTACTATGTGCTATTAGCACTTTCAATCTGAGAGTCTCAAAGTGCTTTGCAAATATGAATTAAGCCTCCAAACATGCTGTGAGTGTTCCCATATTACCAATGAAGGAAGTGATACTCAGTCATTTGGTCATTTTATACAGTAAATATATGGAAAAGCAAAAATAGTATCAAGAACCCCATAATCCCAGTTTTATACTGCTAGCACAAAGCCATCTTTTCTTTCTCTTACCTTTTTTTTTTAAGGTTTTTTTACAACTATTTTCTGATTATACAGACAAATTTTTCAGGAACGATATGGGTAGATAAAGCAACTAGGTCCACAAATTCTCCATCTTGAACCAGGTTACTTATGATAACCAAATTATTTTGCACGAGGAGAATTTTTGGCACCTGGTCGTCTCAAACTGAGGAATAAATGAAGATGAGAACAATGTCACTGCAGTTACCCAGCACTGCCTTATAAGATTTTGTACTTTAGCTGATAAACTTAGAACTATTCTTTAAAATTTTCCATGCTAGGAATGTCTAGTCAGGCTGATTTATTTATTTTTTTTTATTTAAAAAGAAATGATCCAGAAGTTTTAAAAAATTGGTTGCGGGGAGAAGAAGAGGCAATTTTGCCAAGTGAATGTTTCCTGATTTGGTATCAGGTGTATATTCTGCTGAACAAGTGGCACTGTTGCTAGTAAAAGGATAGTGCTGGTGTTAGCGAGATTTGCCTTTTGCCCTCCTTGTTGAAGGGTACTCACGTACAACCCTTTGCTCCCACCAAAGACAATGTCCTTGCGTTTCCAAGTTAAAAATCTGAGGGTCGGTCCAAGCTTAGGACACTGAAAAACTCAGATCAGACAACAAACAGAATAGTCAATTATATAAAATTCTTATCAAATTACTATGATACTGCTGATAGCAAGTTTTCTCTTCCTGATTTTAGTCCTAATGCTTGTGCATCGCAAACCTCCCTCAGTCCATCTGTGGAGGATGCTAAAGCAGAATTATTCAGTATTTTGTTTAGGCACTCTGGATTCATATATAAACAAGCGTGAGGTAGCTCAATTAACAGGACTGCGCTCCTGAAACGGCAAGATACAGAACAAAGGAACGAGAGATCCCGAAGTGTACGCAGATGCTTTCAGTGCTGATCAATCCCTTCACATCCCTTCCCAAAGAAAACAGAGCTGGTGCCACCTGGCATGGTGCCGGCACTCCCAACTGCCACCAAAATAATTAGCTCACCTGTAGATTCCCCAGCCCAGACACTGCAGGGAAAGCTGGCAGCACAACAGAGGCACTGCCCGCTGGCCAGCCTGGCGAGGGAGGCTCGAGCAGTGCCTGCTCTCTCCCTTAGCTGGCTCACCACAGGCGTGGTCACTCTCCTGGTGACTTCAACAAGTTACTCTACAGGCAGCATATGACATTTAAATAAGAAGCTGGTTGATAGGTAATGCAACAGAGTTTAATTTGGGGATTTTTAACATCACTGAGCAAAAGAGAAAAAAAAAAAGTGGGCAAGTAGGAGCTTCCTTAGCTGGAAGCAACAGAATGCTGCTCTCCGTGGCAAGCCCTGCCACGGGGACGTGCACATCAAGTGAGCACGTAAGCCACTAAAGATTTCAACCTATTGATATCAGGCCATTGCCTCCCCCTTCAGATAATTTCCATGTGCCTTCCTCTCCTTCCTAGATCTCCCACGGCAATATCCTCTTTTTCATAAGCCTCCAGTATGCCCCCAGTGCATCTGATCCCTTTCCATCTGACCTCTCCACCCAAAAGGCAATCCCAGCCTTGGGATATCTCTGCTCTCCCCCCACCAGCTAGAGCAGCAGGACCAGCAATTGCAAATTACTCCACTGTGCCCCAAAACTGGCAGCGCAGGCTGCTTGCTGGTGTGATGGGCTACAGAGAATAATTCCATCCTGGCCCTCCATGTGCCAGTCTGGAGCTGAGGTGAAAGTGCAAGTGTGGCCAAAGACAGTCTTTTACTAGGCTCAGTGTGGGCATGCCAAAGGGATCGCCTAAAGGACATCAGGTTTGCCAGCCTGACTTACTCTAAGATATCATAGCATTTAAAATATATAAAGAAGTTGCTGCTGCAGAACTGAGTTGAGTTTGGGGCTGCAAAAAGGAGGAAATTTTCATATCTGTCAGGTTAATTTAAATAAGGCTGGTTAGTCAGAGCAGTTTGACTTTGAAAGTCAAAATGAGTCCTTAAGAGATGAGTAGTGCCTCAGAGAAACTGATGATATACTTACCAGCAAGCTATGCAATTTACTATAACATATTACATACATGAGTATGAAAGCCACGTGTGTCTGCAATTTGCATGTGCATACACACATTCACAAATCAAACTTTACAGAAAGAGTGAGGGGTCTTTCTTCCTTTGATGTATTAGAGCTGAATGGATTTAACCAGCAGGTTGATAAATGATAAGCCTACTTAATTTGCTCAATTGCCAGGGCATAGATTTTGTGCAGCGCATTGCAGGGTGTCTGGATAATGATGAATGGCAGACCAACAGCCATGGAAATGGCACGTCTGGTCCCATCCACAAGCAGCTAACAGGCATGCATTGGTATTTGCTACCATGAATTTCTTGGTGTGTGGTCCTCTGTTCATTGTGGGATGCCTCCTTGATACAGTGTTGCCTCTAAATTAGTCCTGCCTTAATAGTCTTCACACCATTTTAATGTGTTGAAGAATCTGTATCAAATATAATCTTATATTTTATGTTCTATTTAGATATTATATTTGAGCTACAGCAGAAAGATGTAACATCCACTTTTTCCCAGCAATTTACAGTATGCTTCAGAAGCCCAGGAAACCCACGATGATCTCCTTTTCTACCTGAGCATTTCTTTTCCACCCCAAATGCTAGTTTGACTAGCTTTTCTGCATGTAAAACCACAAAGAAGCAAGTATTTTCAGGATTATAAAGCGGGTACATCTCAGGGTTCAAGCATCAGCTATTGATCTTTGCTCTTATGCTTTGTTACAGTATTACTGCAGCCCCTAAATAACACACAACTGAATTGCTAGACTATAAACACACGATTCGTACAGATTCTCTGCAACAAAGATAGCAGGACCCAAATTACTGGGTAATTCAGCTTCTCCTAATACTGCATAGCATAGATCAAGCCGCCACATTGTGATCTCTTTTAGATCAGTATAAATAACTCAACTGTTGTAACAGAGCTCAGAATCTGATCCACTGAGTACACACAGTTATCCTTGTTCATTTTCTCTGCACTAAGGGTAATGCAAGATCCTCTGAAGCAGTGTGCGCTGGTAGGTAGGGAAATGTGCTAGCTAAGCACTCATCCTAGCCACCAGTCTGGCTATAAGACAACTCCTAATGGGCCTTTTTTCAGATTCTCAGAGACCCTCTGACAAGTGCTGAAATTGCCCATAAAGAACTAAATTTGAAAGATTTAGGGAATGTGGTTGCAAATTTTGTACGTTACAGAAAATCAAACAACATACAGAACAGCTGAATCCTGTATTATTCAGAAGTAAAATGCACAAGAAGGTGAGACTGGATAGCATATGGTGACAGGCACATTCTCTTAAGCCATCAGTATGCTCTGATGTATCCTGTGCAATCCTTACCTCTGCGCTCAGTGCAGGTAGAACCTGGCTTTGCAAGAAATAATCACTTACTACATTTGTTAAAGATACATGAAAGAACTTACTAAATTCCAATAACCTCTTGCAGATATTTTGGTCCTGTGATGTATTTTAGGTATGTTTTCATTAAAGAAAGGCATTAACTGTATAGACAGTATATATAGTGCAAAACAGTTATGACAGTATAAGCAGCAGTGATTTGAGTATACAGAAGATCAGGAGTCATTACTTTTTTGTTGTTCTCCTGATTTGGTTTTACTATCATCTTTTACTTTGCTGAGTTGTAGTAAAAAGTTATAAATAAGCTACTGCCTCTGAAGCGTGCTAGAATACATCATGCTCACACTCCCTACCTACTTCACAAAGGAGATTTTTCTGGAAAGCTTTGTTTCTCCTGCTTGCTGGTTTACTATTCTGTTGTTGCTGCAAAGTAGTTGTTGTAGAAATTGTTCTGATAGGAAGCTGACTTTTGTCAGTACACCATACGCGACATTTTCACACAATAAATTTAAGAGTAGGTAACTTCATTACGCAGTCATTCTTGTGAACATTAAGAAAAGCTATTAAAATTTCATGTTATTGTTTATCACAAGCATAGTTATTACAAATACTAATACAACAGATGTGATTATAGTTTACAAGTCAGTGCTACAAGAGAGGATGAGGTATTGGCAATTGTGGTTTGTCACACTTGACTTAGAATTAATTCACATTAAATAATATTTTAAATGCATCATTTTGGTTTTTCTGTTATGCTCCCAGATGGATGTTTGTCTTCTAATAGCTCACTGTTTAAGGTCCATAAATAGTTGTAATTTCTAATGTTAAAATGGGTAAATTACCAAATAATGCCAAACATTACTGCTCCACTTGTTAGTTTGATTGTGGTTGTGCATTTTGCAGAGCGCAGAGCACATTGTGCGAGTTAACCAGCTTTACAAGAAAATGTTCCTTCTGGCTTGATACTAGAAAATATTTGTTCTGAAAGGGTTTTATTCATTTAACAAAAAACCTCAATCCTGCCATATGGCTTCATTTCAGATATGCAGTGTCAGTCAGGCACGCTCTGTAAGCCAACAACATTTGCCTGTCCTATGTCATCAATACAAACCTTTGTGTTCTATGTTTACGTTTTGGACAGCTTCTTTTAGACATATGTATCTGCTAATATCAAAATACTAAATAAACCAATAATATGTCAGACCTTGTGCAAACAGTAACAGAAGATTGGGCATCTTGGCATTAACCAAGTCATATGATTGACAGTTAATAGTGATCTACAAATAAGCTCATTTTTGCTTTCATCTAAATACCAGAATATATGCAGACAGCATCAGAAATACCTCTTCTATGTTATCATTTATAGCGACTCTTGTGCTCCAATGATCCAACAGCCTCATTCATCAGATGCTATTCAAAAATATGCAGCTAAATACGAGCACTTCAAAAATTACCAGAACTAGTTTCTAAGGTCCTAATTGTTACCTTTAATTAACGATAGGAGCAGAAACATGATCACTGACAATTATAGGAAAACCAATAAAATTTAGCTTTTTTAATTCTTGGTGGCACCCATAATTCGAGCACTTTCCTATCCTACATGTTCTATCTGTTCTCCAAAAACTGTTGCAATGTGCAAAATGAAGAGGTTCTTGAATGGTGTCCTTAAAACCATGTTGAGAATGAGTCCAAACACCAGGCAGATGGAAACTGAAGTTTAAGGTTGTATGAAAATACCCCAGTCTGAGTTGCTGAGATAAAACGGAACAGATACCTCTCAGTATGGGGCTCCCTTTGAGAGCAGCTGAATTCATTGCAATCTCACTGCTTAATCCAAAGAGAAGAGAAACAGTTAGACCAATTTATCGAAAGTATAAAGCTATTTTCATCCTGCTGCTCTTCACTCACACAGAAAAAACACGAGTTGTTTAGAGGAACCACAGATAGGATCACACTCTACATTTCCAGGGACAGGAACAAAACTGGACCGTGCGCTCCACACCTGCACCACCTCCTGCTGCCCATCACGCCAGAGCCCCCACCGCTCAGGTCCTTCCCCAAGGCTCCCTGCAGCACCAGCCTTCCCCGCCAGCTCCTGCTGGTGCCCACAATGATGGTCACCTTCACGTACTCCAGAGCTTACAAGCTCTGTGCAGAAATATAAGCATGGTAAATGTTAACACACGTAAATCCATAATGATTTACAAAGCAAACGAAGAGGTAAAGCTAGGCCTCCTCATAGTTTTCAGTGAATATAAATCATTTATAAGGTTTTATACCTTAAATCAATTTTAGAGTTTTAGCCAAGCGTGGGTTTTTTCTAATCTCTGTGACCACATGGGTCAGAACTAGAGTAGGCAAGCTGCTGCTTTCACTTCTGACAGATAAACATTGGAAAACCCACTTTTTTTGTTCCATCCCAAATGACAACTTCAGGAGAAGAGGGGGCTGAGAAGACTCTATGGCTTGACAGGTGTGGCATTCACTTTGGATACAGATGACCTAAGATCCTGTCCTTGCACCAAATTAAACACAACACGAGGTTCAGACTGAATTTTGCACATCCCTGTCAGCCACACACTTTCTGACTCAACAGGTATTTAATTCTATCCGCAAAAGGAAAACTGTTGTAGTAGATGAGTTTGAGAGCAAGAGCCTGCACTCGATGGACCTTGGAAGGCAAGTTAAGCCTGAATATTCACACTACTAAAAACCAGACAGGAATAAACTTGAGAAGCTGAGCTTCTGACTGACCAGTCTCTTATCAAGGTATCATCCATTACCACAGCCATTAAAACATGTTTTCCCAACTATCTAGGACAGAGTATACACTACACAGAGTATACACAGTATACACTACACTTCCCTAGAAAAAGCCACAAATACTATACACACATAAAATTGCCCTCATTTCCAAACCTGGCTGTTCTGCAGCCGGTTTGCTTGTTCATGTGTGCAGCTCAGGGAGACCGTTCTGGACGCTGCCCACATCTACCCACTCCAGCATCTACCCACTCTCCCCTCCTTTTCCCAGTTGCCGCCAGCTTCTGCATTACCTGCAGAGTGGCTCCACAGTCACCCCAGGAGACAGGCAGGGTCACAGGCACCAGGGCTGGGTGTATTTGCCCTCATCAAGCACCCTTCCCTCTGTGTGAGGTAATTGCTGAGATAGATCTCTCTTTCACCTGCCTCTGGTACAGCTAATAGCCTCTGTTTGCTTTGAAATGCATGGGTTTGGATGCAGCACGAAGGGCATGTTTCACTTTTATGGAAATGTTATTAAAAGCCTTTTCAAAAGTTGCTTCTGTGGTTAAAAAAAAATAAGGGAGGCAAGTTATGTTAACAAAACAAAACCCCTTGAGACATATTTTATTTGCCAAGCAATGTACACAAAAAACTTGATTAATTTAAAGTTAGATTCATATATTTTAAACAGTCTTAAATTATTCATTTCCATTTTAAAAATATACCCAAGCACAGTTGCTTCAGTAATAAATTTTTAAGATGGTGGGACATTTTACATCATACTGTTCTCCAGAGACTTTTATTTGCATCTTGGGTTGTTTATTAAGTCAGGAATAGCGGAATAGGAAATACCGTACAATATTGAGCAAAGCATTTCTGGATCTGAACTCACTCTGCACAAACACTGGAAGTGGCTGAATGGGAAAGAGGGAACTGGAGGCCCCGTGTGCTGTTCAGCTGGCACACACTTCAAGAACGAAGGCCAGCCTTACTAGTGGTGTACCACAGGGATGCCCGCAGCACATTTACTACTACAGGCAGCTGCTGCAGTCACTGCCTATGTAGAGTGCAGTAGCTAAACACAAAGTTGGTTGGCAAAAGCAGAGAATACAAATTCTGCTGCTGCTGCTGTGACCCTTGTGAGTGAGCCTTCCAAGCCCAGGCCTCAAGCGTGCTCTCCTCTCTGCCAGTCTGTGGACTGAGATGACGTCCCCGCTACTGCTTCCTGAAGAAACTGTTCATGCTATACTGATGCTGAAGAGAACTTCCCTGCTTAAGCTAAGAGGCACCTCGTATATAAGGATTTCCTGCTGGGTTTGTGGACAAATCAAGCCAGCCTTTCACAGGACAGCATCTCTCGCCATTCTAAAATTGTCCAAAAGCAAGTAGTATAATAGACCAGTAAGCTACAAATCTGCACAGAATTCTTAATATACTGATGCACAGCCTGCTTTACTTTTCAGGCTGCAAATCCAGTGAAGTTTTGCACACGAATGATATACAGAAAAGCCTTCATAGGCTGAGATTTAAGTCAGCAAGTTCTTGCAATTTGTTTTCAAAGATGGCACAATAAAAAGCATCTAACCTGCCTCTCCCCAACTCCATAGAGTGAGCAGAAAGCGCAATGAAGCACTATCTGAATTGGTACTCGACATGGACTACAGCTACCAAAGCTGAAGCTTTTGAGCTTTTGACAATTAGAGTTCTACCCTGCCATCCTTATTCAGTGAAGCTGATGGGAGTTTTGCCTGAAATTGGTTCTGTGAAGCCAGCAATGTGAGACTGCCATGAATATTTTAAAGTAAAGGAGTTGGAATACTGTAATGATCTTATGTAAATCTAGTCAAAGAATTTCATTGAAAATTTTTTTGAATGGGTCATTAAGCAAGGAAGAAAAGGTTGGAAAGCAGCCTGAAAAGGAGAACGTTCTCAAAAGCCAAAATACTCCCCACATTCTTCAGAGCCATCCAATTAGCCTAGCTTGGGGAAGTCAAAGAACAAAGCGACAGAGCATCAAGTATGTGAGCAACTATGGGCAGACCCTCCAGTTTGTCAGGAGATGGCAGAAAGTCAGTAATACGTAGTTAGCATGCTTAAATACTAAATTTGAACCTTAGATGCATTTAAAAATACCTAAGATTTAGCATTTTTCTCCTTATCATTAGTGCTAAAAGCAGAAGTCCTGCAAAAATTTAAGATTAAGCAACAGTAAGAAGAGTGGTGGTGATGCTACTGGTGAGAGTGCAAGCACCTCATGGATCCCTTTGGGCCATGGCACCTGGCTCACCTGAAACATTCACTGATGCAGAGGCTGGTGCGCGTTACCTGCTTGACTAGCTGCTTAACTAATTCTTTTTTTGTCGTGAAGCAGCAGAAATATTTCTTAAGGAATTGCTTAAAGAAAAAAAACCAAACCACCTGTCCTTGGCAGCTGAAGGACTTTTTGTGGCTGATTTCCTTAGTCTTTATGTGAATGCATACTATTATTTGTAATGTGGGAAGAGCATATTTATGAATATTTTTGGTGAAAAACTGATTAGAATAAAGCTATATGTGCACAGTAGGCAAACAGTTTTACAGTATGCATTTGGCACAGCTCACTCATTAAATCTCATCAGTTTTGTGTTGACTTTTCTCTTGAAGATTTATTCCAGAAGCAGCACTATGTCAGCAACATCTATGCTGCATTAGCAATTACTTATATGCACTCGGAATGTTGCAATAAATAAATACTTATTCAACACATGCCTGGGTAAAGGACTTTTCTTCAGCATAGGGTCTTATTTAGCTGTATTCAGAATCATAAATGCTGTCCAGCTCTATTCCTCTCCTGCACGGCTGCTATAGTACGTTTTCTCTCAGGTTCATCAGTTTCAAGCAAAGACTGACAACACCTTGTGCCCAGTTTTAATTTTGATTGCCACCATTGCTTGTTCAGGGAGACAGAAGGCATCGGTAACTGAGATACATTTAGAACATCTTCCCACATACGGACACAAGACAATATTTTTCTCTAATTCCTGCTGAAAAAGTTCTCTTCCTATCTGGTACTCATCACTGCAGCACGACGACCAAGTTCCTCACCACCTCCAAGACGTCACCTTTACCTCTATGAGGTAAAAAAGAGCCATTATCCTCATTTGGTAGTGGGAAACTGAGGTTCCGCAAGGTTAACTGTCCCCACCAAGGTCACAGTGACAGCAGACAGTGTGTGCCGGTGCACATTCAGTCCACATTTGGCTGGTCAAGCAGCAGTCAGATAACCATGGTAAAAGAGGCCGCAGAACAGTAGCGGTGCACATATTTAGGAGCACTCCCACCTGTATTTTTAGGGATCAGCAAATTTTTCAATGGAACAGTCATCTGAAAGACTTAGATCATTAGAAAGGATCAGCTATTACACATGCTGAATACCTGAATTAGCTTGAAAGTAGGAGAGGTCTTTGAAGCAACAATGCAAGTATAAATACCAAATGATTTTTTAAAAGGAAAAAAAAAAAAAGTGTTCATGGTTTTACAATGAGGTAGTGCTGATGCCAGCAGTTCGGGGAAAAGATAAGTTTGGGTTTATGTGACAAGAAAATCTTCACAAATTACAACAGGCTGCTTTGTCAGAAAATGATGACCTGCTGAAATTATTCATGCAATACACAGATAAGATCTGGGACCATTCCAGTGATTTAGTAAGACAAGGACAATGCCAAGTACAAACAGAAGTAAAGTCTGGAAAAAAACATAGCAGTCAAGCCTCCTGCAAATAGCTAATCCAGATGATTAAACCAGAAATCCATTAAGATAGATATCATCCCTGGTAACATACTTAGAGACTTCGCAAAGAACTCAAAATACATGGAAGATGGCATTTATGTGTGCTAGAGAAAGAATTAATATTCAAAGATGTGCTTATGATAGACAAAAGTATTTAGGCTGTTTTCAGCAATAATTAAGGGATCTGGACCACAAAGTGACACTCAGAAGGGTGAATAAAAAAAGCAATTTCAGTGACATGTTGTTAAGAATAACTAAAACAGGTCACAGAAAGTTTACCTAAACCACCAGTTACAGATCTGATACTTGGAAACATCATTTGCTATGCTTCTGATGGAGGAACTTGAATTCCTCTCTGGTTCTTTTCCTGATAGCAAGTCTCTGCTTTGGCCTCTAACAGAATACTCTCCTAAATGAGGCTCATAAAGCAAAGTAACACTTCCCAGCCATATCTCAAAAGGTAAATGTGTAATGGGAGACGGCAGTTGAATACAAAATGACTTAGTGTAAAGGCATCTAATGTGTTTCCTACATAAATACTATGCTTGAAAATGCCACGCTGATTAGGAAGTTCATAGTTTTGCATGCCATTAAGTGTCAGAAGCTTTTCTTTCATTCTTGTTAGGAATTAGGGAGTAGAAAATAACTCTCTATACTATTGATAGGGATGGAAACTGTTGACTATATTTAGACTTCACAATAAATCTCCCTTTCACAATCCTTTCAATAGGTCAGCATGTGTATTGGATATTTATAAACTGGTTCATTAGTTGATTGGTTCTTCCTTCCCTCCTATATCAAGTTACACAAAGAATGAGCAAGAGTAGAAAAAATCACCTGGGGCCAAGGTATTATTGATCATAATCATAACATTATAATGTCAACTCCTTACATTTACTACTGCAGTAAATATTAATACGAGTTAACTCTAAGTTACTGGCATTATTACAGAAAGAAATTTGGTATCATATTTCTGGGTAAATTCCACATTTTCAAACTGCAAATATCAGTGCATGTTAAATATTTGAATTTTCACTGCATTAAAGATTTTAAAGTTCAACGGTAATTAGTGCAATCAGGTGCCAAATGATTCCATTCCCAGGAGAGCAGTATTATAGAAGGAACTATGGCAAAATTCCAGGGATTGAATCTATAGTATAATTAGTATAAAACTCGCATTTTTAGCATAATGTAATAATTACATCATTTGTTCTATGGACTTTGCAAAGAACTATCTATAAAATAATTTTTAAAGCATCTTAATTTGACAAAAATAAGAGTTAAATTATCTTCTAATGCTGATATAAGTGAGGGAGAAAGCATAGTACCTTAGGAAAAAGCCTGGTTAGTTGGGTAGATGTTACTGCAGCACAATTCAGAAATCAAAATTACATGAATGGAAGGGCTGTCTAATTTGACTTAATATTTACTCTAACTCTCATTTTCCTCCCACCAGACTCATTTCTGTTTCTCACGTTTGATAATGAACAGGCTATCAGCAAGAGACAGTACTTCAGAAACAAGAACGTACCTAGCTATCAACCAAAGGAAAATAACTAAACTGTATGCAATAATTAGCAGCCGTCAATTCAAAATCTAACTTTAGATTCTTGACCCTGGAAAGCCTGACAAATAGTTATGATCTCAGGCATATGAACAGCACTAAGGGATCATTGAAACAACACAGTTAAGACCTTGCATATTGGGAATGGTATCTTTCTCGGCATCATTTGATTCCAAAGGTAAATTCAAAGATCCTTAGTGCTTATCTCTTACTAAAAAAAAAAAATTTCCAAAGATAGTATTTTAATTAAAGCAATATAATTTCCTTGAATACACAATAGGTGGTTCTATCACAGTCTCTCAGTAGCAGTCCGTTCACACCGGCCTTAGATAACAGCAGTTGTATAAGGAGCAGTTTTGTGACCATCAGGATTAATGAAACCCTCGTTTCCTACAGATTTGTGTGTCATGGTTGACTGAAGAAATGAGCTGCTCAGGATGAAGCTTTTCCAGTGACTGGGACATTTATTACTTCTTTTTGCCTTGCAAATTCTTGCATACTACCAGTCACGAGAGCTCACACTGCCACCTTCACTTAGTGGGGCATTTGCAGGGCTTTTTTACGCGCCCATTTCCATGGAGGTGGTAAAAGTGTAATTATTGCTGAGATCCCTTCTGCTCCTTTTACTTGACACTGGCTAGTGGGTTTAACAGGTATTAGAGGCAGGAAAATGCACATAGCCACATAGTACGCTTGCATAAATCTTTTCTCCACATAAAACCGTTTTTAAAACAAACAACTGTATGGACTATGCATGCAGTGACAGGAGCAGGGAAAGACTGCATAGGGTGCTCTGTCTGGTTTGGTGAGCGTAAATATTGTGCAGCTGCTCGCCGTCAGCATTATGACTGCAAACACATAACTAACACCTTCCTCCTGCCCTACTCCCATCTCTATTCAATGTCCTCTATGTCAGCCTCATTACGGTTGTCCCCGTAGGAATCAACGTGCTACCTTTGAATCCTACTCACTCCAAAGCACATTAGAGTTCAGCCATTCCCTCCAGGTAGCCTCAAAGGGGAGAATCATTACAACTTTATGATAAATGATGCACTAAGAAAGGTTGTCTTCATCATTTATATTGCCGGGACCCAATTTGCTAAATGTTATATAATCACCTAATCTAAATGAAGCTGCAACACGCACATATTCAGTGCACCACTTAGTTGTTTTCCCCAGCTAAGAAAATTAATGGGCGTGTGCACTGTGCAGGGCTGATTAGTACTTAAAACGAACTAACCTGAACACATTAGGTCTGTCAAGAGCTGCATTTTTTTATGAGTAGGTTTCACAAAACATTCATAAAATATGTTATCTAAACTGCAATGTTTGATTGATAATTTAGTATCTTTTAGGATCTTTTTTTTTCCTCTTGCAAAAGGTTCATCACTTCAAATGAAGTATGCTGTGCTTTTAATCAAATGTCAGGTTTGAACATCTCAGCTCAAGTCCTTTGGTGGAATGCATTTGGCAATTCAGGACATGGCAAATTGAATAGAGCCGTAACAGTCTACCAGAGGAAGAGCGCTCCCAAGTATGTTCTCCTGCTTCAAGGTTATCTTTTGGATTGCAGATTAGATGTTCATTTGCCTTGGTTTATGTCAGGGAGTGCTTTCTTAAACTTTGAGAAAGACTTCTGTTCCCTCAAAGTGCAGACTACGCTATATTTAAGGTCAAAATCTTGAACAAAACTAGGTAACTTGGGGCAGAAGGGTATAAACTAGTCAGCATTTCCTTCTCACATTCAGATACTTTCCTACCACTGCAAGACTTCAACTGAGTCTCACAGTACAAATCTCTCATCCTCCTCCCAGAGAAGGTTTATGTAAATCCTAATTACCACACCACAGTTTCAATATTTACTGACATGCTGTAAATCCACTGTGTACAAAGACTAGGATCCAATAATACAGAGGCATTGTTTAACTATATGTTTATTAGAGCAGTAAAACTAATAATCCCCAGTAAAATCTTTGAAAATTATCCAATGATGATAGAGTAATCACTCTCCTTTCAGCACGGGATAAAAGCGCAGCAAGCAGACATTGCTGTATCAGGCACAGTTACACAGTCCACGAGCCCAATTCATACTGCCAGCCTCACACAATCAACGTATTTAAAAACATGCATTAGAAAAGCAAATGAATAATTCAAGTTTTGGTGACTATATCAAATATTTCATTTCAATGGGTCTCACTCACAGAGAATGGATTCTAGAAGCTCATTTTATACACATAGCTCTGATCCAAAGCCAGCAACAGTTAGGAGAGTCTGCCCTTTGTATCAGCTGTCTATGGATGAGGTCAATCCTGACAAGCCCCCTCTGTGGCAATTCATTGGGTTTCTGGCAAGATTGTTTTCATATGAACAGAATACACCCCTGTTCAGACAGAGTAACGTAAAGACATTTTGCTTTTTGCAGGTTTACTGTATGCACACCCTCTTGGTTACAGTGTCCCATAACACATGAAAATGCGAGCCGGTCATGTAAAAAAAGAAAATGTATATTTATCATAGGCTTTCCCTATAAATTATTTCTAATGCAGAGGAGAAGACTTAATACAACGTACATGTATTTTTCCACGTGGAGACAAAGCATCAATGTCTCTTTATCCAGTTGCGAGTAAAGAAGCTGGTCTCTGGCTTGTGGGATGTGGCTGTTGCTAAGACAACTGCGGTGCAGCCACTTGCAGTGTCCGTGATCATGCACCACAAGCTGTAATTTAGCCACAGGTTCCTCATTTATTAGAGCAGAGAAACAGCAGGATGGTTACTGCACCGTGTCCCACATGATGCAGCATGGTATGAGTGGCTGTCACTACCTGCTCTGGGTCTAAACTGATGCTGCATTTGAAAGGAAACCAAACACTGCAGTAAATGCTTTGTCAAAGCAACCTGTAACCTCTGAGCCTGGGAAAGGAAATTAAGGAAAGCCCTACCACTTTGCAATTGCCTCAAATAAAATACAACTTTCCACATTACGGACTTTTGAAGGACTTATTAAATTTTGGTGCATGCCCGTAATGAGATGTAAATGTAAGAGTCTTTCAGAGCCTGGGGAAACAAGCAAAAACCAGCAGAGTCTGGGACTTTACATTTGGTCACTCCGTTGCAAGGAACGGGGTAGTAATTGGGATTCTTGTGCAGAGCAAACAGTACCTCATGTAGTGTGTTTTACCACTTGGGAGGATGAGCTAACATCAAAACTTCTTTGCTCTATGGATGGTCTGCACTCTGCAGTTCACTTTCTGAAAACACCTTCCAGATCAGTCACCAACATTACAGCATCCAAACTTGTGACGGGGAGCTCTCCTACAGTAAATCCTTACGTTGTGCTACTAGGTTTCTACAGTGCATAGAGTTAAGTTGGCCAGTGTAGTCTTACATTCCTGTGCTGATTAGGATATAAAATTATTTTGGGGCCCTTTCTAAAGCCTGTATGTTATAATCCTCTGTCCATGCAAAAGCAAACAGTAAGTCACTATTACTAAACATTCACAAGGTCAGAGGACGTGGAGAGATGTATGTGCTACGTATGGTTTGGGCTGAGCAATCACCTACTTTCACAAAGGCATGACTGGAAGAAATGCTGGGCCTGAGGCTAGAGAGAAAGGCAATGGAAGAGACTAGCCAGACAAGCGAAACAGAAGAGCACACAAACACACACAGATTACTGTCCATTGGAGGAGCTATTAGGGCAGCAGCACCTGCCATCTGAATTCAGTAAAACACCTTGATATAGCTGAATTTCAGTTTTAAAAACTTCACTGCGGTGCACAATGGTGTCATATCGTCGCTGCAATGACACTGAGACATACAGAAAAAGCTGCTTCTTGTCTTGTTTTGTATATCCAGTCTTAATAGACATGCACCTTGTGTTCAGCACTGTGTCAGTACTGAGCAGTCATGTCTGCATTACTACTGATAACAAGCTGCAATGAGGAAAGAACAGAAAGACAACTAGAGAAGATAATGATGAAATGCATGTCAAATATTCATTTTCTTGTAAGCCAGTACTTCCATTTCTCTCAGACTCCCACACATTATCAAGACGTTTCTAAGTACAGGTTCCTACTCAGATTTTCATGTGGACAACAGCTAAGCCAGTCATGTTATTTGAACAACAGTGCACACTGTGCGGTATATAGGTCTCTAAGATTCTTCTTCTACCTCCTTGTTTTGTCATGTATTTATTCTGTGTGTAACTATTTCAGTTTACTGCAATAAAATCCATTCTCCTTAAGGCACATTCTCTAATGAACAAATAAAAAAATGTTATTTTGTTCAGAATATGTTATGAACAGCTTAGTATCAATTTTAAAGAACTGTGACTAGCTTCTTCATGGCTTCTTATTTCAGTTATTTCTAGCTGCAACTAAGCCAGAAAAAATACTTTTAAATCATTCTTATTAAAGCATTTTGAGAGGTTTTTAGCAATGCTTAGATGTGCCATCAGTATAACATTTTAAATAACACACCTAAAAATAGAACTGTTTCTAGAGATCATACAGGAAACATGCCGTAAGGGAAATATGCTTATGATAAAAGAGAGCTCCTATACATATTCTTAGCTTCATAAAGCCACTTGAGAATCCCAGTTTAGAGACCGAAAAGTTATGTACCTTAATCCTTATCTTGCTTTAAAAATCAAACTGATCTTCCAAGCTGCTCATACTTGAATGCTCCAGTTCAGTCCATGGATGTTGCTAAAGGTTCTTGAAGGGCCCCAATTTCAGAATTAGCTTTTGAGAATTGTTTTCCATACTTGGAGTCACAGTGGAATCCAGTGTATGTGAACTCAAGTAACTAGCCAAAATTTTCCTGCAGCGATTCACATCTCCTAGGCTTCAACATATCTTTTGATCAATCTTTTCATTCCCTGATTTCAGCTTCATAATGGAGCTCCCCAAACTCCACCGAACCCTGTGGGATTGCTGAGCATTAAAGAAATGCCAGAGCAGCAGGTGAGGTAAACATGTATGTCCCACTGAAAGTCTTCCTCCAAATGCTTCCTTCCTACATTACTTGCTTTTTTCCCAAGAAATAGGAAACATCCAGTAGCTTAAACAGGTATATGTTAGAGCGATACATTACTTAGAACTTACTTAATCCTATTTTGACCCCATTTGATTCAAATTTTGACCCCATTTGATTCAAATGTACTTCAGTTACAATCAACTCTTAAAATGATACACATAAGCAAATACAAGGAGTGTTTCCTATTGTTCTCTATTTTCTTTCCAAGTAGCTCTAGTATACAGTCATTCATTTACCCACTCTTACATTTCCCTATCACCACTGTAGCTGAGCAACTTCTACAGAAAACAGACAGGCAAGTGTGTTGGGCTCCGCAGATTACCTGGTTCTTATTTTTCATAGTAAGACAGAACCCAGTTCAAGAGACAGAAAAACTTTATTTTTAGGTAGGGGAGAGGGGGTGTTCAGCACTGTTCTAACTGTTCTGGTCGACACAACTGGAAATACCTACTTTAGTAATATCTGTTAGTAAATGAAGACCCAAGCATGTTACCAGGATTTCTGTTCCTTTTATTCCCCCAACAGCTTGTAACATCCTATATCATGATGTCTGAGTACACGAAACATTGTTCAGAAGACTGCGAAACACAACCCTTACAATAGAATTTGCAATTGTTCAAGACCAAGGTCTCCTCAAAATACAACTGAAGAGTGAAGACCACATCAAGCAAAAGTAGTAGGTCCTTCATTTTCCTCATAACAGTACCTATAAATAAGTAATAGTCAGCTCAAGGTCTGTCATAATTCTTCCCCTCACCCCCCCAAAAAAATATTTGCAACCAGTGTAAGAGGAACTAGAGAATGTCTTATGTGTCCCCTAACCGTAGGAAGCATTCTTAGAAAGAATGACTGCTTCTTCTACCTGGCTGGACAGCTGATGTTGATGAATTTTGGCACGGATGGTATAAATGACAGTCTGTTTCTGTAAAAAGACAAAACTTGAGTCTTGTCTGCACCTATCTTTTGAGATTACGTTATAGATTCCTGTCTTCTTCCTGAAGGAAGAACAAAAAAATACCCCTAAATTCACTTAGATGTGTATATTCAGCATTCTGTAATCATTATTTTAATTTTTTTTATTTTAAGCACAGTACATAATTTCTTTTCATCAACAACTTCCCTTCTAAGGTATTACATGTAAAAATCCATTCAAGAGTATGATATGTAATTCAGTTTGACAAAACATGATACATTAAGATATTCCATTAAATCCTTACAAGCACCTTGTCTATCAGTAAAAAAGTGCTGAACATTATGCTGGTGCATCGTGACTTCCCATCACCATCTACTCAGTCAGAAAGCAAAGAGTTAATTCCAGTACAGAAGAGTAAGGTCCACTAATTTCATTCCTTTCTTATTGACTCATTCTTTGGTTTAAATCAGTTTAAAGAGTAGGTGCGTTGTTTTGGGAATTGAATCACATATTCTCTTTGGAAAGGCAACCCCTGTCAATCTTATACATAGGAAAGGGGTCATGAAAATTCATATCTGCGTGGATCCCTATCTCTCTGTTGGGTCAACCGCAAAAGAACTCAATACAGAAGTAAAAGGAGATTATAAATGTCAGTAAAGGCTGGACCAGGAGTGGTTAGAAATAAAATGAGATTAAATGGAGTAGACAGCGCTGAAAAGTACAAGATTTTTTTTTATAATTATACAGATGAAAATTCTGTATGTAAAAACTTGTATTTGAAGGGGTGTGCGTATAATTAGTAAGTCAATAATTCAAGATGGAGAGAGGTAGCAGTAACTCAGAAAACCGGAAACATCAAAGACTGAAAGATCTGTTGGGCTGCATTTTTGACTGAGGGAAGCATTGACTTTTTTTTTTTTGTGGGGGGTGTTAGGGAGCAGATTTCATAAAGAGAATTGAGTTTTTAAAGTCATCCAAAACAACAAAGGATTTTCACTTCTCTAGAGAGTGAAGCTTGATGGTACAAAATGCAGTATTATTATTATTAGGTGGGGTTGAGAGTCTCCATTCTCTCACACTCTTGTGTTGCTTCCCACCACCCACTCCCGGCAGGCTTCTTTCCTTCCTCAGGGCACCTTAGCATGGAGTCTCTCTGACAAAGCAGGTCCCTGACAACAGCAAGAGTAGAAGGGAAAGAGAAATAAAAGAACTTAGAGAAAAGAGAAATTTGACATGCATGTTATCCAAATGTGGTGGTTTGGTTTTGGGGTTTTGTTTGTAATATGTTCAGTTATCATAGTGATATGACATGGCAACTAGCAAAAGCAGGTCAAAAGAAAAGGATAGAGAGAAGTTGCTAAAAGGGAGTTCAGGCAACTAACAGCCACTAAGAAAAATTAATCTCCTAAGATTAAAGATCAAATTTCCAAAGGCATGCAAATTTCCAAAATCAGGCATCTATATTTATTTCAGTCTCCTGTGAAAATACAAAATGTATTTACTGACAGAGAGGATTCTTTAAATGTAGCTGTTATGGTAAGCTAATTATTCATGTCATTTAAAAATAAGGCAACATTGGCATTTCCTCCTTTGGTAACACTGGTGCACCTTGGTGGAAGAAAGGAAAGAATAAATGACTACAAGGTCTTTTTCCATTTAAGTGTCTATGGTAAAACTCTATCACTAACAAAATAGATCATCAAAGAGCTTGCTATGAGTCTGAAATGTCCCAAATAATAACATATTAGTTAAATTGCAAATCCCTGAACGCAGTGACGGGTCTTCATAGTTCAGTAAATTACTCCAGTAATTGAGAAAATATAACAAAACTGGCCTAAATAACTTTTCAATAACCATCACCAGTGAACTTTCAAAAGGAACTAATTTTTAAAATGTCTTAATTAAAAAACAAATATAAAGTATTCCTACAGAGCAACTGTAGGATTCTTTGTCTGACATGCCTTCATTAATGAGGAAACATAATGAAGTTAATTTTTATGAAAGTTATTGTCATCTAATATTATTAAATTGCACCGGCTTTCAAGGGGCTCATAAGCAATTTACTGAAACTGAATTAAAGGTTCATGTACTGAATTATAAGTAGTACAAAATTTTGGAACAGAAGCACAGAGAATATTTCTGGCTCCTGTTATTATTTACTATGCAAAATATGTATCTTGTGTTACTCATTTTTATATTACCAAGTTATACTTGGAATACTATTGATTCCCATGTAATAAATGAAATGGCAGCAAAAATGCAATAATTGAAGAAATCTGTTTTATGTGCTTGTGAGAAGGACGTATACATTAGAGTCCAGTGCTTGAGGAACACTTACAAGTCTGTGCTTATAACATTCAAAAAAGGTTATTTCTTCCATTCAGCAAACCACAAAATATTAGGTATTTGTTCAAATAAAGGACAGTATTTTTAAAGTTATCTTTGTTAAATTAGTTTTTTTAGTATTTAGCATCAATGGTATGGGAATTTGCTAGTATGTTGAAATAAAAGAAGCATTCCTGGATTTTGTTGTGAAACACTGATAAAATAAACAAATGAAATGCAAATAGATTAGATACTCTCAGCGCAGACTGCACAGTAATGATTTAGACATAAAGAAGTGGTCACATGGGATAAGAACCATTTCTGAAATGGTTACTCCTACTTCTGAAGTTTACATGCAATCGATGAAAAGGTTTAACTTTTTTGGTGAGGTGCCTTGTTATCTTAGTGCTTATCTTTGTAAGCATTTTAACAGTATCATACTGCTATTTCTTTCAGGGGGAATAGCATTAGAAGATAAGAGCAGGTGACATATTGCACATGAGCATCGCTCGTTAGCGATAGGAAAATCCAGCAGTAAAGCTGCAATTTTGTTTATTACAGATTCAACAGCTTTCTGTTTTACTCCCAAGGATTCAGTGAGAGGTTTCAGTATTAGTCAAATTCTCCTCTCCTGCCCCCAAAGTAGCTGATGCCAACTGGCTTGCCATGTTTCATCCATCTCCAAAACTGTCTAGCTTCCCTGCATGATCTGGCCCACACAGACTTTACATTTCATCCAACCAAGTTTGGGAATACTATAAAAAGCTATAACGAGGACAGTTTGTACAAAATCGGGTTTTCTGCAGCTCTAAGAACATGAAAACACCATAATGTACATATACCTTTAAAATTTTTTAAAGCTGTTTTAAAACCAGCTATTTTTCCTCAGTTGTGTATTGTCATGTTATCCTGCTCTCATCTTGCACATATTTTGGTGACTTTTTTTTTTTGCAATCAATTCTGTGCCCTTGATGAGTATTTTCCTTTTTTCTCTCCTCTGCTGCTCTCTTTCTCTCTCCAAAAAGGGTGTGCAGTTATTCAAAGTAAAAAAAAAAAAGTGAATGGAACTCTATGAGGTTTTCCATATGGGCTTTTTTTATTATTATTTTTTCAGGAGGGTCAGATATCGAGCCTTACTAACCTTGATATTGTTAATTTAACTTAAGACCTATAAACAAAGTGGTTGCCTTGCAAACAGCACATATGGGCCATTTTAAACAGATAATGACATGGACAAGAGAGCAATTTCAGACAGCAGGAGCCGGAAGAAAGAGTGCTGTGAAGGTATCCGCAAAAGGGGGGATCTATAGTACATTCATTTAGTAAAGTCCAGTACCCCACTGCACCTGGAGTGAAAAATTTAGACACTAAAGTAGAGGCCTGGCATGCAAGCCACTTTCAGAAATGAAAGCAGTGGTTTTCAAAGAAAATTATTAAAAAGCAAAGGTAACTTTTAGCATTTAATAGCTTGATTTGACATTAAAGGTCTTACACTCCCCTGCAAAGCATCCAAACAGCAACACTGCCCGGTATCTAAACTACAACACCGTGCATACACAAACATCTGAGGGCACTGGTTTTGTAAAGACCTTGGAGAGGAGAGCTATAATCAGATGGTGATTAAACTATTTCTAATGACTTGATAAGCAATAGAAATGGTGCAGGAGAGATGCTGAACTCATTAAATAAAAAGGTGTCAGATGCAGCACTGAGGGTATGAGAGAAGAAGGAATTTAAGCATTCGGCTAAGCATTTTAACTCTCCCCACACACATTTCTCTATCAAAACAAAGTCTGCAGCGTGACTCCCCACAATTTAGCCTATAGATCAACCTCAGAGCAAATTGGCTCACTGTGCTCTAAAAAGAAATGGAAATTACTTTCTTCCCTACACTGGAAGTGATAAAATTTACCCATAATATGAATCATTGGACTGATTTCAAATCTCCTAGCCAGACATTTTTATTGATAGGATAGGGATAAATGTTTCTATTTAAGGAATGATTTTATAACCTGTTATCAAAATGGCAATTTTTTTTTTTTTTTTTCAAGCAAACAAACAGCACTCTGAACGAGAGAAATATTTTGTACCAGTCTGTCAAACACTATGCCTTGTTAAGGTAGGAGAAACCCAGCAGTGAGAGTGCTGGGAAGGTGAACTGAATAGTGTTAGCTATTTAGGACTGACAGCCGGGTGCAGCCGAGTGATGATCCTTGAGAGAAGCTCCTGTGCTTCTACTGCTCTCCCTCCCCTTGCATTACAGCCCTGCTGAACAAACACCTGAATGGGCACAACTGCATAACTACAGAAAAGGTGGGGAAAAGCTTCTCTGGTACCACAGAAAACGCAAGGAACTACAGCTCAAACAGGAAAATCTCAGCCATGGTCAGCCCTGCTTTGCTCCAGTTTTACTGCATGCCAACCCTCAGCTGGAATCAAGAGGGTAAAATAAGCATAAGCCCAAGAGACAAACCATACATCCACTGGGTTCACCTGCAAGCAAAACCCCATTTGTACGATCTATTTACCAAGTCAGATGTGATTTAGACTCCAAGCATATGTGGGCTTCCAAAATAATACTTCCAGGATGTCTCATTCTTTGTCTTAATAAGAGGAAGAAGAGCGAGCAAAGAGAGCAGGTCCTCAGCGCTGTATCGTTGACTGGTGTCCGTTTGTGCTGGCTGTTGCACAGACACAAGGGTGCGTAAGAATTTACAAACTAAACCAACAAGGCAGACAAAAGGTGTGCCCAAGGAGCTGAATTTGCCTTCATTTTATATAGGGGAACTGGGTCAAAGGAAAAGTAAATAACTTGTTCTTCAACCAAGGAGCGTGCTCAGAGCTGTGAAAAGAAATCAAATCTACTGATCCATTTCAGACTTTACCTGCAGAAGGTTCTTTCCAAATCCCTCAGATAGCGCAGGTATTTTTCCCTTGATTATGTTACTTGGTTTTATTTACACTACAGAATTTCCAGTGACTTATGTGTCTCAACTGAATCTAAAGTTTTCATCTGGAACTGTTTTGGTTAATGAGTAAGTGAAATATGTTCTAGGGCATGATGTAAAACCCTAGCACCAGCATCGCCTATGGCTCTGGCCCAGGGCACTCCGAACAACCACTTTCTGGCCACTTCATAGTGCAGGAAAACTCTGAAGAGCCACGAGAAAGGTGAAACCAGGTCACCTTTGGGGAGGATTTTGGAAGTTAGAAAAACAGTGCAAAAATTGTTACTGTTCTAAGCACAAGATCCATCTGAACCATACCCAAATGCCTGGCCCTACCGAACCACGCACAAATGCCAATGGCTGCTTTCCTTATAACTGCACAACTCAAACAAGTGGAAGAATCAGACCACAAGCATAGCTCCTGACCCTTGGCACAGAATAAAAAACAGACGTGAAAAACAAAAATGCATTTCCCATTCTGACAATGCCAATTTACGTGTGGCACACAACATGCTCCTAAAAAGGAATTGAGGGAGTGGGGTTAAAGGAGCACAGATGTGAGCCTTTTCCACTGCACTCTCAAAAAGCTGAGCTGATTTTGAAAGCACTGTGTATACTTTCTGTACTATTTCCAAAATCTTTTTCCTTCTTTACCAAGATGCTGCATGGTCATACACAGGCCAAGTTCTGAAAACTACTCTGAAAAATGCTTGAATCTGCACTAGTTATGTTCACAAAGAAGAATTTGAAACCTGCCAAGATTTGCAACACTGCAAGTTGAGAAACTCCTAGATATTTTAAAAAATAAAATAAGTGGCTGTATACTTGACATACCCCCAAAAATTCAAGTTCTACTGCAAAGTATATTGAAGCTACAGGAAAGACTTGTGTTAGCTTTTGTGGGTTTTAATGCCAGCTTTTGTACATCTGCAGCATTTGGTGCCAAGTAATAGATGGGACAGACATCATTGGCCAGTGTTATGTCATTTTATTGGTTAAAGTAAAACACGAAATTTCACCACAGTCTCTGACATTATATTTCCCACTTGAGTAACGTATTTTTACCTTTCCTTCACAGTTTATTACAAGGAGCATTCAACAATTAGTTGTTGTATTACTGGCACTGATTTTACCAATTCCGATGGCTTTTATAAAAGGCTTGCTTTTAATTTCAAGCAGAATGCAAATTAGGATAGCTACTAGTCTACAGAAAGCTCAAAAGCTTTCATGACAAGGGTCATGAAAGGTGCCAGGTTGATAAAACCGGGAACTGATATTCTGTATTTACCTGCACAAAAAGATGCAGCTGAGAAAACAAACTTCATCATCCTCCTATACCATAAACCATGACTCACCTGCCATTCACAAACCAGCTGCTCCAGGGGCAAGGGAAAGTGAGCAGCTCAAGTCTCTTCTGCTCTAGCAAAATTGCATCCCAGTTGCAATGACTATACTTTGGTAGCAAAACTTCCTAACACCCAAAAGTTGAAGTAAAAATCAAAATATTTAAATATTAAATTGGTGCCCATTCAGAAATATTTTGAGAAATAATGAAAAAGCAGCTAGGAAACATGTCTTTCAGAAATACTTGCATAATGAAAAGATCTTCATTTGGGCATACGCAGTCAATTATTGATACCATGTGATCTCTTTTTACCATAGCATGGACACAAATTACATCAGCAGCATTACAGATTTGATTTGGGGAGCGATTAATTTATGTCTTCTGAAGCAATTTATGTTGCTCAGGTTTTATCTAAGCAAAAACTACACAAGCACATCCTCAAAATACAGATGAGGAAACCTGCTATCTCTTCTATAACCAAACCCACATACCACTAAGAGGGCATTTCAGACTACAGCAGGTACCCTTAGCAGATGGTAAGTCACTGACACCTTTAGATGTTCAAATTAAATGAATCAAGATACCACTTGTTCAACGTGAGTGGGTGGTTAATACTCACCCATTGTATTGTTAACAGATAATGTTGATTTTGGTAATAAGAAAACTGAGAATTTTGCAGAAGATGGAAATGGGTTTAAAACTCAGAACAAAAGGACAATTTTTCACTCATAATCAACTCTTCCTTTCTCCTATAAAACAATGTTTGAAATTTTTAAAAAATAGCATTTTAGAAGGTAGAAAAAACTAGGATTTTCCACAGTGATGGTCAGGAAATAAGTTATTAAAAGGTTGTGTGTAACTGATTGTTACTCAGAACTACAGCATAGGTTATCATCTCTAATTTCAAACTTTTAGGTGTGCCAATCCATGTGTCAAAATTCACATGAAAATGTAAATCATTTCCATGTTCAATTGCCATATGAAACATCATGACACTCATTTGTACATGTCTATTTCATTACTTTTGCATTAATTGATAGATATTTGACTGTTAATCCTTCAAATTTTAGCTTGCATTATAGGCCTTCGCATATAGAATATGAACCCAAAGTCTGAATATGAGCAGTTATGAGGTTTCAGTAAATGCAAAATAAGAAAATCATTATATTGCTTTTCATATGTGTTCACGTACATCAAAAACAAAGCTATCTTCATAGAATTCTTTGGCCTGATTTAGAGCCTTGACTAGTCAAAGGAATCTGTTGCATGATCAATAGCATTAGGAGCACAGCACACTACTCACTGCTATTCAGAATTCTTTTAATTGGGTTTTCCTCAAGGAATGCAATTCTGTTTCATGACAATAACTGACAATAGCTGCTGCTTAAGCATGACAGCATTATCAAATATTCTGCTTAAAGGTGACATTTGGTCAGTATTGAGATGTAAAGTGATGTTTTACCAGATGTTGATTAGGCATGAAATGCTCATCTCTCTTATCAAATAAGCTGCCCTAAAAATACTAAAAAATGCAAAACAAAAAATGAAATGCAGTGAATATTTCATGAATTTACTTTAATTGATATTGAATTTTGCCTTTTTAGACTTATCAACTGCCCATGAATTCTTCCTACTACATGGGAACGTGCTACATTGAAAGCTCTACAGAATAAATTACTTTCCCTTTAAGGGAGATAATGGGTCCACTGTGGTGTTCCAATTAAGAGCATCCTCGCTTACTAATTTTATACTTTCTAATTAAGGCTCAATTACGGATCTAGGAGGCTGGCCTGGACTCGGGTTGAATGGCAAAGAATTTGAACCGCCAAGGCTGGAGACATTCAGCCTTCTAGATCATAAGCAGCCTTAACATCTCCCCAGTGCGTACCTGCCGGCAGCAGTTATGCTGCAGGTAGGGCAGATGTAGTACAGATGTACAGCACGCTCTCCTGAGACAGTCCTAAGCCTCCTGCCAAACTTACTCACATCATCCTCGCTCACTATGAAGACAGACCTCAGCTCCAGCAACACTGTGACAACCAGTCCTTTCTGAAAGGTGGAACCCTAGTAAAAGCACGACTCTCAGCCCTTTGAGATGGACTCTAGAGGGAAGTGTAACAACCTCTTACACAGAGCAAGCACTTGGGGGACACAAAATTTCACACTTTCCCAGTGATATTATTCTAGCAACTAACCATTTTGTGATAAGAGACCACAAACAAACGCAACATACTCAGGAAAGAGAAAAAACCAAGTAATCTGTTTGCTGTCACTTCAGCGTTAACAGTCTTAACATTTTGTACATTGCTGAAGGACTGCCCAAAAGAATACATCTGCTTTGTGTTAAGAATAGTAACAGGTATTTATTATATGTCTATATTGGAGACAAGGACAGACACTGAAGTAAACCTTCCAAGGACTTCACTGGTTTGAAAATCTGTCCCAGGGCACCAGATAACTGAAGCTGACAACGACCTTGGCAGCAACAGAAGGCTAATGTTTTCACAAGGATGAACTAACTGTTCCTGAACAAAATCTCCAATGTATTAAGGCACAAATAGGCACTGATTCAAAATCAGCCCTGTATGTCTTCAGCTCCAAACTATTTTCCCCAAGTGGACAGATTTATGGGAGCCAATACAGAATGTCACTGACCACTTACATTTTAGTTCTCCTTGTTCTTCTAGCAGCACTGAGTATTATTGCTAGAGGACATATGCACACATGTATTGGGTGTATATAAATATACATACACACAGATGTATTTGCCACATTTGGTGTTACTGAGTCACAGAACAGAGCATGCACATTCATAGGTCTGTTAACCTTTCCACCACTACAGAATGCATTTACTCATCTATGCAATGCTAAGGAGAGCTCTTATCTCAAAAAGCACATATTTCCCCACCTCCCTCCACACCCACAGCTCTCCGTGTGCCTCTGCAACAGCCACAAGAGTCATCATTACTGAACATCTGACCAGCCTCCAGTTTCCACAAAACTCATTACCTCCTCCGGACAATCATTTCAGCAAAGAGCAGAAAATACTACAGGACTAGAAACAGAAAAGTGAGAGTTGGTAGGATTACAAAGATTAGATGGGTTTGTTAGACTGGGAACAAAATCCGGTTTCCTGTTAGGAAAGAGAAAATGAAGATGTACGTTTCCAACCTTAATTTTAGTCTCCTTCTGGAAAGGCTGTAATGGGTTTGGAGGAAAATGCCTTCCTCAACAAGTTTTCTCCTCCTTCAGTTGAAATTCCAGCAAGCAGTCTGGAAGTGTGCTAGAGAGACTTGACACATTAATTTTTATTTTATGTTATAAATAAATAATATTATGAAAGAGAGAAAAATGCAAACTGAAATGTCTGTGTTTACGGTACATGTATAAGAATTCGTGGGCATAAATAGAGAAGCTGTCAAAGCATGGCAACACAGATGCACTTCTCTCGATCTGACACCTTTCTTCATTTTTTGAGCATGATAGCAGGGAAGGAAAAGCAGCAGCAGGAGAGAAAACACACTAGTTATTACAGCTACAGTTCCAACAAAAATTAAATACAATAAAAATTTAAGCATCCAGGAATAGTAAGTATCTTTTGTCTCCACATTGGTATAACATTAAAATGAGTACAAACCATAACATCATCATGTAACTACAAACCTTGTCTCTGCTGCAACAGCTTCAAAGAGTAGTTTGCCTTCTAATGCTCTCATTGCCCAGAAATACGCTTTTGTTAGTTCTGACTCTAAGACTCTAGGACTCTTGGGAAAAAAAAAATAATGGAACTATCTAATTCCACTAATAAAGACGGCCCATGACTCCACAGTTTTCGCTATGCTTTGTTTTGCTATGAATCTGAAGGAAGGTATTCACATCTTCTAATCTGCCTTCCCCTCTTCCTTCAGTACAGGAAAAGCCTAGTTTCCTAATGAAAATACCTAAATTGGCTGCCTAAAGAAAGACAAAATGAGTCCTCACCAAAAAAAAAAAAAAATTCCACAGCTCAAAGTTGTGTTGTTAAGTTACATCTTTGGGAGTAGTACAGCAAGCACATCAGTATCCAAAGGCAAAGAAGCAATATGACTCCTGTCTATAAATACACAATATAGATTTTTCCCCAAACCTCCATGCCTGTGCTGAAACTTTTGCAGTCCAGATACCAAGTTTTTCTTTTAAGATTTTAAACATGCTGGAACAGACCTTTCCTTGGTCCCCTATGGGACTGCGCAGCCTCCAATGATTCTGTGCAATAAGATCCAGTTGAAAGCTAGGATGTAATCTGGTGCAGGCAGTCGGTAACTGCAGTTTCTGCTTGCCTTTGCTGCAGAAGAATTTCCATGTTACAAAATAACTGACTGCGGACTGGATTCTTAAAAACATCTGACTTTCAAGTCAATGGTACTGGTGGTCTTAAACTACTTAAATACTTTTGGAAATCCAACACAAGTGTGTAAATCAGATTTTTTCTGTCTAGTTTGCCCAAGAGGCAGCACTTTCAAGTTTTCTTCCAAGTCCTAGCATCAGTATGCGCCACAAGTATTCTCTTTATTCTTAAATACTCATGGGTCACATATAGAAAATGAAAACTGTCTGAATCAAGAAACCTGTAACACTCAAAACTTCTGAAACTTCTGCTTCAGGTATGACATATGACTACTTTAAATGTTCTTACTAAAAATAAAAATTAGAATCAAATCCTTATGAAATAGAGAAAAAAATAAATTGGAAATTTTCAGTTCAAATCATTAGCCTTCCCTTGTTAGGGGGAAAACCATCTCTAACTGGGAGAGAAAGAAATATTCCCATCCTTGCTATGAACTGGAATTTCAGTCATGATCTGCTGCTGTTGTAGAGTGCACCAGCTCTTTTGAGGAAATCAAAAAGGTGTTGTCAGACCATGCAGGGTCCTGGAAATCATGACTGACGTGGAGTAAATTGTTTTGTCATCTCTCTTTCTGGCGTACGTTAAATAGGAGCAGTATTGAAGCAGTCAGTTGTATAGATTTGAGTATTGATGGCTACGATCACATTTAAGCAACATCTGTAGAGCATTGCGTCTGGAGCTGCAAGCTCAGGTTGTGATAAATCTCTATGCTTGAATACAGAGAGGGATTTAAGTGAAGGAACTCTAGTTAAATTCAGCTGAGGGACTCCGGTTTGTTTGAAACTACCATATATTTCCATGTAAATTTTAAAAATCTGATCTGACCTTTCTGCTATTCCAATGAGCTACCTGCGCCAAATTCCAGCAGAAGGAGAGCCACACAGGGAAAACGCTCTGTTCGTATATGACTACGTCGCTGAATGTAGCAATGCCTGTGCTGCCAGAGCAGAGGTGATGTACCACATGAGCTGCCAGAAGTGCTGCAGGAGAGTGGGGATGCTCCCTTCCTGTCCCTTACTGGTGGTATACCACCCCACAACCAGTGTGCAGTACTCCCTCAGCATGGCTTTAGCAATACAAGCCATGATTGAAATAAAACATTCACTCAGCTTTACATGCTATCACACTTTTTACGTCAGAAGAATTCTTACATAAAAGCAGTGCACGTGTAACTGGGTGCTTTATTCCAAAGACCTTCGTTGCACATTGTCCTTGTCACAGTTTAAAGCTGGCCTGGCTATTAAACGAACATCAGACACTCTTTGTTAACCCCCTCCCTCCTCAAAGGCGGGGAAAGAGAAAAGGGAAAGAGACTTACGTGTTGGAAAAGTTAAAACAGCTTTAATCTAACTACAATAATAATGTATAACAATAATAGGAAAAATAATAATGCAATATATACAAATACATACAAAACCGATATCAAGCTCCCTATCACACTGATGACAAATACGTCACCCAGACGCTGCAGTGCACGCCCCAAGAGAAGTCCTGGACCGCGCTCAGCAGCAGGCAGGAGCTGGATTCAGGAATGCACGCATCGGGATCGAAGGCAGAAGAATCGGACATAGCCCTCCTCGGACACCGGCCATAGAAGAAGAGAGTGAGACCCTCGTGATCCCTCAGCTTTATACTGAGTATGACGTGTATGGGATGGAATATTCCCTTTGGTCAGGTTTGGGTCACCTGTCCGACCCGCTTCTCCCCACTGCACGGTCGCAGGTGTGACCACTTCTCTGCTCTGTCAGTTCCAGCGCATAAGAAAGTTAGCAGAAGCAAGCATCAACCTTGGTCTCCATAGGAATAACTATAAGCAAGAGCCTTACTGCGTACCATTCCTGCTGATGTTCCAGCACTGACTATAAACACCGAGCCTTATCACTGCTAGAAGCAGCTACTGTCTGGGAAAATATGCAGTTAATTTTGGAGAGTGCAGCTTCTCTGAAGACACTTAACTAAAAAGTAAAGTTACTAAAAGAAAGTTGGTTCTGTCCTGGTCCAAACCAGGACAGTCCTGCAGAAGACTAACTGGATTTTTTATTTTCTATTACACTTCATTCAGTACACCTGCACTTACACCATCATATTTTTCTTAATCTGTGCTAAAATGCTTAGTTTTGTGCATTTCTAAAACGGCAATATCATCAGACAAGTGGGCAATCCAGCTTTTAGAGCTTTTCATTCATTAGCACTCCATTTGCCTTTGCAGCTAATATTTATATGTTTATGGCTATTTTTTCCTACTGGAAACGTATTTTTTTCTGAGTTCAGGTTGCCTCTGGCCTCAAGACTTAACTTTCCCAGATGTTTCAATATTTACTTTCTCTAGAGAAATTCTCACAGCGTATAACGACCAGTGTGCCAAGGATGGCATAATATAGGCAACGTACACACAGGCAGTCCCCACCTGCTTAAAAAGCCCTGCTGGTCTCCAGACACTGGAAGCCAGGAATCTACCCAAGCCATGTCAGAAGCACATCGAATTTCAATCTGTGTTAAAATCATGTTAAAAATAAATGTTTTCCATGAATTTCCAAGGAAGACCAAAGTACAGTCGGAACTCATTCAAAGCTTTGACTTTTATAGTGTCAGAAACAATTGAGAAGTAAAACAAAGAATTGCAATTCTTACCACTGTTTGTCAGTCAGAAATACTGGTCATGAAATGCAATGGGCAGGATCCGAGAATTTCAGACCATTCAGAGATTGCCAAGACAGACGATTAAATAAATGCCAAATAAATGCCTGCTGCAGCACTGTCTTACACTCTGTTCTCAGAGTGCTTCCTGAAAGTGCCACCCCTCTTGCACACAACTTTTACCAAAGCACGCCTGGTTAAATCATGTGCAGCTATTTGAAAACATGAATCCATTACAAGAATCAGGCTT
This sequence comes from Steatornis caripensis, assembly GCA_013398225.1. Taxonomy (NCBI): domain Eukaryota; kingdom Metazoa; phylum Chordata; class Aves; order Caprimulgiformes; family Steatornithidae; genus Steatornis; species Steatornis caripensis. The sequence continues at coordinate 915,306 of VZSC01047435.1, forward strand.
CAAAATGTCCTTTTAAAATTGGGCCAAAACATATAAGATTAAGTCTTCCATCAGAATTTCTACTTCTCCTATCGAACAAAACAGGAATTACATTCACCAAGTGAATTACTGGATTATAAATGGAAACTGATAACTGCAATTATATATGGCAGGAACAAGTTTGCAAATACATAGGTATATTATAGGAGGCTTTCTTTGTATTTCCTTCCCTCCTTTTCCTTATAATGAAGAAGCTGTTACTGGCAGATGGAATTAAGCAGAAGCTGCTTTGAATGCTTTTAGTCTGTCACTTGGCTTTAGGCTCAAGAGCTGACATTGAAAGTAACTCCCATCTAATAACTCTGCGACATTTTTCCTTAGTAGTCTGCTTTCTAATCAAAAACCATGGGCACTTTCCAAATGAAGTCTGACAGACCTTAGCATCGCACTGGCACTTTAAATACCAGCTTAACAAAGTCTTTATATTGCACATAACTTTTAGGGAGGCATAAACTTTTGTTTTCTTCAGTTGCAGTTTGTGAACATCTAAAATCAAGCACACAATGTTAGGATAGCTGCTGCCATTATTACTACTAGTTTCTTGCATTTGTGCATTGAAATAGCTTCTATCCATGGAATTCAAGCACTTGGAAAATGTTGATGGGAAAACGTTGCATTGGTCCCCAAAAGAAAACAGGCAGGAGCAACCTCTGGATGCCTTTGGAAGCATCTACTGCTTTCTCTTAACCGCATACAGAACCTTGGCATGGACTTGGAGGACTGCTGCACCGGCTGCCTAAAATTCACGAACGTGTTAGGGCATGCCTATGCTAAGGCAGGCAACACTTCTGCAGTATTGCATCTCATCTTTTCAGGAAGGTTAACTAAAGTGAATACTGCTAACTGCATCACACAGAAAATTCCTGGAAGAGGTAGGAATAGATCCTGGGAGTTCTGACTCTTGAAACCAACCAAGCTGTCCTCCTTTTATGCTGTCTGCATCCAATTCCCATTCAAACATTTAATATGGTATAAACTAACTAAGCCACACTGTGTTGGGAGTTATCCAAATATTAAGAAGGGCATGAGATATTTTTGTGGTAGAACTAGATCCCTGCACAACAACTTCCACGTACAACCTGAATTTGCAGTGTGCAGTCTCTGTTACTGTACCAAGCTCACTTCCAGATAAACTGATGAGCCAGGCAAGATTTGGGAGCCATGCAGCCCTAAGGCTGACACTGCAATTTTCACCAGCTGTTGCTGGCACGGAACTTTTTTCCCTTTTTTATGAGACTGTCGCTTTAAAACATGTGTTACAATTTATAACTTACCTGAAATAAGTCAACAGTATAATTGTGTATTCTTTCACTAGAGGGACAGACTGCCATGTATGGCTACCTGTGGATGTCATCAAAATACCATAGCTCACGTGATGGCATTCCCTCCTACACTGAAAGCTTCATGCTCCAATGGAAAAGTGACACAAAACTTATGCTTATGATACACCCTCAAATGCTAGTTTATTAGTATTATGCTAGGGAGATGTTCGTACCTACCAAAGTTATCCAAGAATGGATACTATGTAGAGTCTTTCTGACAGCAACCAACAAAAACATTCACAGCTATGGCTGTAGAAATAAATATCCACGATAGGTATGGCAGCTGCTAAATGAGAAGGATCTTGTGTTGGCCACAAACTGCTTGAAGAAAGGTAGGCTAGCAGGGATAAGCCAGTTAAGGATACAACAGTCATACAAGCATAACTGCATACGAGCTAGTTGTAACCCATAACTTTGCTTGCCATAACCCTGTCGGTCTCCCTTCCCTTGTATATCTGACAAGTTCCTTTTCCTAGCATGTACAAGGAAATATCTTATCAATTATATTTAACCTTAAACAATATTAGAAAATATCATGTGCCAATCCTGCAGCAAAGAGATGAGATCACCTGAAAATTCCTCAACAGAAAATCACATTTCTGGAGGTAACAAAGGGCAGTATCCACATATTTCAAGCATGATAGTACAGAATATAAAAAGTCAATTAGTATGGTAACCGACTAAGACTGGAAAGGGTTTTAGCCCTTTACAGATCTATGAACTATTATCCTATGTTTTTAGAAAGAATGTATTCCTCAAATACACTCCAATGACATTCTGTCCTTCAAAACAAAACCAAAACATAATTAACAAGTAGTTTCCCAAGCAGCAACACTAACGTAAGCTGTGGAGTCTCTCGTGGCTAATAGGGTGCAAATGCTAATTGAAAGTTTTCTTGTGTCATGTGGTGTTCGTAACATCTTGCTAGTGCACTTGTGGATCCAAAACAGCCAAAAAAAAACGTTGCTCCAAAGTTGGCAGCAGTGTTGGATGTGCAATCCCTAGAAATGCAGTTTGTAACATCGGATAGCAACTGGAGCTCCCAAAATCCAAAATGTAATGAAACTTCACATTTTATATCTCTTTAAGAATGGTCTGTTTCTTTTGGGGCTTTAGCAAAGCAAGCATCTTGAGAGCTGTCTCTGGGCAGATACCACGCTACACTAGCATTCGAAGACTTTCACTTCCTTATAAGACAAGCTAGCAACGCTGGGTGCAAACTGAAGTTTCCCAGAGATAATCTTGCTAAACAACAGAATTTCTCATTTCTCTTTTCTTCCTATGCCTCCTCCTAGAAACAGTATAGATGGTAATGCCCACAGTGCACGAGCTTAGCATGCTGTAGGCAATTCCATTAAATCTAGTTGGAGTGTTTAGCGAGTAGAATGCTGTTCTGAAGTGAGGGCACTGGATCCTTGTTACTCATGAAGAAGCCAAACTGAACCCTGAAGAGATTAATGGCATTTTTTTAGTTTCTTCCAGAGATTTGAGACTTCAGAATACTACACTCTCTCCCACCATTTTAGCAAAGAGCTATTGTTTTTGTTGGAAAGCATATATCATATGTGGGTATAATAGCCTTACTTGAGAAAGGTATCCACAATGTATCTCATTTCATCAGATCTATTTTTTAGTCCATATATTTGAACACATTAATAAAATACGAGCAACAGACACAAATTCATCAGCATTCAGGAAAATAAATAAGATTCACTGTTGTACTTCATTTCATTTTGACAATCTCACACACCTTTCACCTTGTATATTCATCAACCTTTCAACAGCTGTCAGGATCCACAGGCTCTGGAAACAGTTCAGCTGGTACCAAAGATACAGTTTACACTGCAGTGTTTTAACACTCTGACCTCTACTTGTAGAAATTTATGTGCATCTACAGCTACCTAAATATTGGAGGTGTCATGGTGAACATGAAGCTGAAAGATTTGATTTCACTTACAGCTTTTTTTTCCTCTGAAGTTTCACATTCACAATCCAGAGACCTTCCTGATAATCACTTGGTTTTTGAGAAATTTTGTTGACACAGAACAAGTCTGGAGATTTTCAAACTTGTTAGCAGCCTGCACCTGAGCAGGTGAAGATGAAAGCATAAACCTGGTGAAGCATAAACCTGGACTGCTGGCTGTAAGAGTAGGTTTTCCTTTGCTGGCCAGAAGATAATTTGGTGACCAGTAATATAAATGCATGGTCTATCACACCACCTAATGAAATTTCACAACATCAAAGATGTCTTGAAATTCAAGAAAGAAAAGACCTGTAAGGTTATCTAAGCGATCATCCTCAAAACACTGGGCTGTACTTGGCAGCATTTTTTTGAAAAGCAAGTTTTAAAAGAGCAAAGTGATGATTTTTTTCAGCACTGCCCTTGCAGCAAACAGAGACAGGAGTCTGTATCATCCCTGGCAAAGGGCACAGAAATAGCCAAGGTCCTTCACACTGCTTAGATCCAGAGCGCAGAGACAGCTCTATCAGCAGCACTCACACCAGGGACGCCCCTGCAATACAGTGGCAGAGGATGGCACAAGCTGCCACCACAGGAACCTAATTAATATTTTTCACTGCATCAGTGAAATCTTAGCCAATGTACATTCAAACATGCTGTATTAATTGTAATTCCATTAAGGTTTTTAATAGCTTCTGAGTTGAAAACAGAACAGAAGAGAAAAATACTCATATACTGGGAATTTAACTCCAGAAAATTTTACAATATGGTAATTGCTAACCATGTGACCATGTACTACCTACTTAGAGATCTTTTTTTCCAACCACATGCAAAGCAAAGAGGAATGTCACACTTTCTAGAGACTTTCTAGTGTACTATAGGTATCCTAAGGCAACAGCATAAAATTAATTGATTAGAATTTTTAGCCACTTGAGGCTCTCCTGAAAGGAAAAAGAATTACAGATGCCAGTGCATTTCAGACTATAGAGTTGGTGCCCAATTCCATAATTTTAACTTTAGCACCTTTCAAATCAAGCCTTTACTTTTTTCTTAAGGCGTGGTAGGTGGCCTCTTTGATCACTACCTGCTCGTGACATTCCTTTGTGCATTCGCAGTATTGTTCTCTAATACAAATACAGAAGAAATTGTAGCTTAAAAACAAATGATCATTGTGCAGCATGGGGAGCTGATGTCAAAGTAGACTGAATACGTTTTTATCTAATACTGAAGTCTGTGCTTCCTAAAGCTCCTAGCTCAAGGCACAGTAATTCAATGGCAAATTAACATAAAGTAGACTCATAACAGACTTTGAAAATGAGCATTATACGCCTTCCACCACACAGACAAAAGAAATATCTTGCTGTAATATGAGAGATTTTCCAGCTATGATACCCTGGTGAGAAACAAAAAAATCCTCCATACACACCAAGTAGCATCACAGCTTAGCTGTAGCACATGTGAGCATGAAAGAAACAAGTACCTCTGGCAGAAGGTGAGCTTTACAAGAAAAAGGAACAGGATTGACTCAGAGTTGAAAAACGTGGAGCACTATTTCAACAAGTAGGAAATGTATTTGCAATTCAGCAATGTAAACCCACAAAGAGGAGTGTGGCATGGGTACGGCCACCTGAGCAAGGTATCCCAGGCTCAGGAAACTGTTTAATGGATGCCCTGGTTGAGAAAATGCTGAGAGCTGTGAAGCTCAAAACACTTAAACGACTAATTTAACAGGAGAAAAGGCAAAATTACCAGTTAAGGGAAAAGCAGTATCTTCCACCTCTGTAGATGATCAACAGGAGTTCTGCAGTAGGGTATTAATGTAATTTACACTACTGCAAACAAAATGCAAGCTGGTCTCCCTTCAAACCCCCTCACATAATCCGAGAACTCTTACCAAGCCCGTGGGTTCTGATCTCAAAGAAAACTGGTTTGGAATATAGTCTTTTCCATAGCTCCCTCTTGAAACAGTTTTTTTCCCCTCCACCATGACCACCCCATCTGGAAGTCAGGTCAGTTCTCCCGGGCTAGGGTTTCTTTGTTGCTGTCAAACAGCACCCAGCCTGGCATCGCCAGAGCCACGTTTGCCTGTCTCACACCACGACCTGCTGGCACTTCCAGCGATTCCCCAGCCCACCAGATGTTTTCCACTCCCATCACTTCCAAAAGCTTTATGCTCATAGCATAAAGTTATGTTTGACCCCTAAAAGCACAAAATTAGCAAATTTGTGCTATTAATTTTGTATGTGATTTTGCAGTCTCTAGTGTTTGGAGCATCTCACTCCACTCATGCCATCTACAAATTTCAGTACACGTGTGCTTCTTCTGCACATATCATTAATCGATACAACGAGCAGGCTTAAGCCAGGACTGATCTCTGAAGAACATCATTAGTAATTGCCATCTGATAATATCCCTTTTAACAGGATCTGTTGCAATCTTCTCTTTTGTTAGTTACACACACACACACTACAACCCTTGCACTGATTGTTTTGTTCTTCGAAAAGGAGAAACTGCATGCATAGGTATCACACTATCAGTAAATAGCTGTTTATCTCTCATTCTAGTTTTATTTATAAACTGACTAGCAGACATTAACTGCCCATAAATTTACAGGACATACTTTTTTAAAAAAAAATCCTACTCCTTATTTGTTTGTAAAATCTGCAAAACCATTTTGTTGTCCATAATTTCCAATGTGGCTGCTGTTGACACTGCTTCCACCAACTTGGCCAACTTTATTTCTAATTTACTCTGGAATATCTAATCCCATATTTGAAATTCCTGTTATTGGAGGCTCTAATTGACTTGGCAAGAAACACATTTACACGGCTGCACTCTGCTGGTGTCCACCTAGTCACACCCTCCATCAAAAATAACCACCTTCAGGTCAGGAGCTACCTTTACGCATGCACACAGATGTGCACTCGCCCACAGTCAAACAATTATTACTTACAGTGTCCCTTGAACCAGTAGGTTTTTTTCTGCCAACATTACAAAATCAGGATTTCTTGGGAGTTGTAAGACATTAATGGGAATGTCAAAAACGCTAAACCATTATTTTCTTGTTCTTTCTTCTTTTTCACATGGACAGAATCTCTTTACAGATTCTTTTTGATAAGTAAAAGCTAAAATAAATAGGAGATCTCTAATATGTCATATGAATCAAGCAGTTTTAACTTCATCCTTTCACGCAGAAACACCGCTATATAACTGCATTTGATGTGATTCAGCCACTTTTAAAAATATCTCCTCTAGCTATCTCACTTTTTTTCCTTTCTTCACACACCCAGAGCTTCCACTCTGTTCATTCATTCATTACCTCCCTCTTTTCAGTATCACAGTCTCAGCTGAATATAAAAGATATTACATCTTTTCCAAAGGGCTCCATGCATTTCATTTTTAAAACTGTTGATTAATCTCAACTCTTATGCTGGAAATAATTGAAAATATCCTTCCTGAACAAGATGACAAATATCTAAGTTACAACAAGCTAATTCATCTCTAATTTCATGCTTGCCCTTTCCGTGAAGCTCATTAAGTTACCATGCAGCACCTCAGCTTTTCATGAATTTCCTGATCACATCCACACGACCATGTGTAAAGGTCATTCTACAGGTTTGTGTAAGTCTTTGGTTAAAGGAGCTTTTGCTCACAGCTGCTCCATTTTACTCTTAAAATCCAAAACGCGCAGCCTTGATGTTGTTTCTTTGTCCTGTTTCCCTTTCCCTCTTTGGCATAATTTTCAAAGCATTTCACTGCAGAACTTCATGGCAGAGCCACATTTAGCATCTGTAGGGGTTCTGCAGGGGCCAGCAGTAAGATCAAGTCTTTTAATCCTAACATTAATACCCTCCACATCAGACATCTAAAATATATTCATGCGTGCAGATAACACCGTTAAAGTGTTTATTGCAAATGTTATGTCTATCTCAAATATGCCCTCTTCTCCAATGACACAGGTGATCGATAGTTGGCTTAGTAATCAGCTACAGACTCCATTCCAGTCTGTTGGTATGATGAAAATTTCTTTCTGCCAGGACATTCAGCCCAGCAGGTACCTGTACAGTATACACTGAAAATTCTCCTTCAGCCTGTGTCACATTTAACAAACACCTTAAAGCAAAATCTTGGGAATATCCTGTCCTTTAACAAACACATGGCTTGCATGACAAATGCTATCCTGATTTAAAAAGGCCATCTATGAAGAGCTAGACATTTACTCTTGGTGTAACATACTGATCAGTATAAGGTAACGGAGTTATTTTGATCCTAAAGAATGAGGATTGATACTTTCAGTATGTCCTTTTATTCAGCTGACACAGCTAACACCGTTAAAAAATGTTGTAACACAATCAGGGTGGAAAACAGCAGACTTAAAATTTTAGTCTGTGCACATGACAATGTACATGACTTCTGCACCTATGTGAAGGACTTTTATGGGATTGCTGAAAGTTCAGGGAGGCATGGGGTGGGAACAAAACTGAAAAACAAACACACCTTAGTTCAACACAAGCATACTTTTTTCCAGTGAACAGCCAGAGAAGGATGCAAAGAAGAGTCATGCTTGAACAGAATGTGAACTGACTCCCTTGATTTCAAGCATCAAACGAAGGTTTTTTTAGTTAAGTATACTTTCACATACTAGATCTACTACGTTATGTACTTAGAGTCTTCATAATACAGCATACTAGCTATAAATTAGTATTATAACCATGCTGAAGTGCCTAACTCTGTCATAAAAAAAAGGAAAAGAAAGATGCTAGGAAATTTGTTTTCCTGTTTAAACAAAACATTTGCTCATACCAAAAGACAGATATATCATATGGCAAACATAACAAGCAATTCATTTGCTGAGAAGATTTATACTTAATGTCTAAATATATTACTAGATTGGGAACAGAGAAGAAAGGTCATCATTCATTAGGTAAAATGAGAGAGGGAGAATTCATTGGATTAAAACATTAGCATATAAATATGATAGGAATCCTGAACCTCAATGCATTCCAAAAACAACCACAAGTTCTTAGTGGTATGTCATCCATGGCAGTCATAATATAGCAGCAAACAAAATCACATAGATTCACTAGTAGGAAGGAAATAACAGCAACTTTGAGAAAAAGGATAGTTTTTACGTAAGTCTTTTCCAAAACTTTGTGATACACCACTGGAATGCATCATATATTCCCTGGGAAGAGAAGTATACAAATACACAACTAAAGTACAATTGAATTACAAAAGCTTTGGAAGTTACTTCTCTTCATCTCAGTCACTGCAACTGACTGTGCAAGCTCCAGCACGCTGTAAACCTCAATTAGGATTCTTTCAAACAAATTTCAGTTCACTGTTGCCATGACATGGAGCGTGTCCAAAGGCAGCAACAGCAGTTCAGCTGAAAACAGGAACATGGGAAAACAGCGTAACTTGCTCACATGCAACTGCAAGCCCACTTCCTGAGGGGCATTTGCTAGGAAGCAAAGAGAAAAATATCTCAAAGCCTACTGATACTAGACAGAACCTTATAAAGGAAAACATCTTCCCAAACCTAAATCCATCTTCTACTTTGTATCTAGTTGGTGACAACAGACTTAGCTGAAAACACAGTATGTAATTGGTATACACAAATCTCTGATAAGAAAACCTTGGTGTTGTATTATCTCAATATTCCTTTGTTTCACAATGGTAAACTTACTGTTGCTAAATGAGGTTGGATGTAAACCATAATATTTTCACAAAGAGTTCAGAAACAAATTCAGTCTCAACCTTTATTATCTTACATCTCTGCAATAAACAAACTCATCCATAGACTCCTGAATCCTGCTTCCTAATAAGAGATTAGACATCCCAACGATCCTCACATGTAGCAAGAAATTGTTTTAATTTCTTTATCCACAGTCCTCCAAGCTTTCAGAATCATCAACAAAACAAACAAAAATTTCCATCTGATGTAACTAAACCTGTCCATAAATCCACCCCCATGATTACCTTAATTTAGAAATAAAGAAATAACTGCATTGCACCTTATGATCACAGATCCAGAGATTAAAATGAACTCATGAATAAACAAGCTGTGGTTTGTTACACGCTGCAAGCCAGACTCCTCTTCTGCTTAAGGTATTGCCAGGGATATCGGCGATCAAACTGAAGAGACATTAACAGGAAAGGGGAAGTAATAAATCTTATAATTTATAGAAGAAGAAACCAGTAACAGAAACATGCTGCCTTGGCTGTCACTGGTTAAGGACACTGCCAATATAATAAAGTGAATTAGAGAAATCAGGCTAACGCTATTGCAAATAAAGCAAGACCACCAGGGGCAATGGGCAAGAACACCAACTCACAAATTCACTAGAACTACTCAGGCAGCAACCCTAAAACTCAAAATTAAATCCAGGTAGCTGAAATTTAAATGCAGTATTCATTTAATTTTTATTGTTAAAATAGAGCTCCAGTCACTTAGTTTCTCATCCCAATTCAGTGCTCATTCTGTTCCTGCAAAGAGTCCTTAGATGAGCAAGGCCAAGGAAAACACTACTGCACAGCTTTAGACGAGGCTGCGGAACAGAAAGGCAGGAAAGGCGTGCAGGAATCCTCCACATGCACTGCAAAAATCAAGGTTTGTTTTAAGGGGCTGTGACAAAAGAGGTTGATCAGCAGAAACTCAACTCATAATTTTCTGGATTCACTGGGAACAAAAAGGTGAGAATATTCCAATGATGGCTGTGCATCCAGCCTAAAAATTCAATGATAGGGTTTTGCCACTGACTGGAATTTAACCCTTATTCAGTCACAGCCTTATAAAAAGACATTGTCTTTTCTGGTTATTATTTTAGTGTGGATAGGAAGCTTGAGAAAACAGAAAGATCCCCACTGCAGAAAGCAGGATCTGCTTCAGAGCGTGCCCAGAGGGACACAAACCTTTACTGCTGACTAGTAGAGCACCTCATCCGTATCAGAGGTCTGTGCCTGGAACTAGACTCAACTTTATCCCCACTCAGTTGTGCACTGCTTCCAAGCAGCTCTTACAGATTAAAGTTTTGCAGAATATCACAGTAAGTTTCCTTCCTGCATAAAAAATAAGCCGTATTTCATTTTCCTCTCCTTTATAATTGGTAACATTTTTCTTCAGCAATTAAATTCATAGTTAAATTAATTTCATCAGAAATTAGAAGCTGAACAGCCTCTGCAAGCTAGAGATTTTTATTTAAAATATTTGATAGAACAGAGACAAAGCTAGAAAACGCATTTCCTCTAACTGGGGGGGCTTCAAGCCAAAGGCCTTCAAAATTTTCCCTATTTTTTTCATGTTTGTCATTTATGAAACATCTTTCAAAACCAGTCATGTGAACACTTCAAGTTTCTGAAAATTATACTTCCAACACAACATTACAACTATGGACACGTATTAAGCTGGAGTCAAATCTTGCCTTTAGTTTGAGAAGGACACCAGTTCTCATCAGCAGTGCTCTAGAAAACAGTAATCTCAAGTGATCTCATTACCGTACTGAATTTCCACCTTATTTACAACTATAACAGAGTCTGCCCCATTAAATAATGTGTTCTCTTCAAATAAATAATTATCTGCATAATTTACAAATTATGTCAGAGCACAAAGAATAGTTCAGTCACTTGGGGATTACAGCAAGCCATCATCACTAAAGACTATTAATATCCTAAATGCAAAGAATGGAATGCTATTTATACAGCCTCAGTGTTACTAAAAGATTGTCAGTCAAAATGTGGGTCACAACAATTCAAAAAAATGTTTTGAAATACTTATTTCAGGATTTCTTGATATGTTACTATTCCGTGGGATAATAGCTACAAGAGCAGATAAGGAATCTATCATTGAAAATTTAAGCATTTAAGAATCGCTAACTTTATTGATCATCTAAAACATCTACATACCATATGGTAGGTACGTAGAGCCTACCACTGGCACTTGAATGTTACAGGGAGCAGAAACAAGCAGTGACAGAAAGCAAGAATGTTTTCTAACTGACCCTGTACAAAAACGTACTGTTGGAGAATTTCCTTTGCTCCTCAACACTTTTCCTGTACTCAGCTTATCGCATTTCCTGTCTCTGAATATTTTATAAAACAAAAAGAACTAACTTTGTTAAAAAATTAAGTAACTAAAAAAATTCAGAAAGGCATTATTGTAAAGACCAGTTATAGAAGTAAAGATCATCCTAATTCAGGAAATTTTATGTTTAGCTAAGGAAATGTTCAACAGCAGCTATAAGGGGATCATATGCTCACAGATCCGACCAAACACACAAGACACTCACAAGGCTCTTGTTTTAGTCACTGATTTCTAGGACCAGGCATCCTAAAAATCTGGAGTCTGAAGAGAAGGTAATCTTTTTGGCTCCTAGGCACACCCTGTCAGAGCAAGCAGATCAGAACAAGGAGTTTCAAGGAAGTTAGGAAGAATGCTAAAAGCTTTGGAAAAAACAGAGGAAAATTCAAAGATTCAGCTTTATTTTTTACGTAGAAAAGAGGATCAGAAGAGGACATGAGATGAATTTTCTTAATGTAAAAGACTCTGACTAAGAGGAAGTTTGATGAATTATTCTCTGTGTCTGCTGGGGAAAGGACAAGACATAATTGGCTTAATTTTCAGTGAAAAGAACTTAGATTGGGAAAAACTCTATACATCAAAAGGTAATTATAATGGAACAGGCAGCTAGCAGAGGTTATGGAAATGCTATCATTCTTCATAGGCATAGGTTAGGTAGACATCTGTCAGGCACTGTGGAGGTATACCTCATCCTCCCAAGGATCTGCTGTTCCTAAACTTTTTAAGTCTAGAAAAACTGTTTATACATACTAGGTTTCAGCTTGCCTTTAGGCCTGCCATACGACCCTTTATAAAGCATTTTGAAATTAACAGTATCAAAGCGGGATGACCTCATGGACCTCCTCCCTAGGCCTTGCAGGCCCCTTTTTGCAATCTCCAGGTATTGGGGGGAAAAAGGGAAAAAGAAAAAAATAGTAAGATCCCACAGCTTTAAAAATAGTGACTGTTTAATTCTACTAATGTCTTTGGCTTCCTCCATAGTCTGTGGCGTTGTGCCCGTATCTGTGGGCAGATCACAGCCACCAGTTCTGCCCAGCTCTCTGGAGCGATGGCTGCAGAAGGGCTCCAGGCTCTCTAGTCTTACTCTGCGCATTTCTAGCAGAGAAGAGGTAACATGTAAGATAGGAACCTGTATTTTGTTCGGATCACGCAAGGCCTCAGGTTCTTTGATCATTCTACTACTATGCCTAACTACTTTAAAATGTACATCCACTTTCCTGACCTATTTCACTGAATTGCCTTTGAAACAGGTGGGAGCACTCGCCTCAGTGACGGCCAACACTTGCATGACTTCTCGCTTGCTGTCCTGCTCAGCCACATTAAGATAAGATTAGCTCTGTCTGGAAAAAGAAATGCCATGGAAAAAGGGAATCCACAGGATTTCCTCATGCCTTTAACGAGTGGATGAGCATTTAATGGTTCTAAGTCAATTTAAACTGTCTGCTTGTTCTGCAAAACCTTTACTCCTAATATTCCTTCTTAACTGAATACCACAGAAATAATGATGAATGAAGTTGTAACTCAGTCACATCTACTGGGTGTTCCAGTATCAGACTACACAGGGCCAATGATGAGTCACAACAGGAATTTGTATTGCCTGCATGTAACTGGTGGAATTTTAAAAATAGCTTCAGGGACTGAAGTACATGTGATATACGGTGCTAAACAACCTTGTGATGTGCAAGAGCCCTTGCCAGGTATATCAGTCAGTCCAAACTCATAGAAAAGGAGATTTTTAATTTCCTTGGCATTCATTGATTTAAAAAGCAAAACAAAATAAAAATAAACCATAGAAACACAAACAATAAACCACCACACCCTGACGCTCCCATCCAACTAGGAATTCAAAGTCAAATGTACAAGCAACAATTTATCTTGATAGTCAAGGGTAGGTATTAAAAAAGCATTTAAGTAACAGCCCAGTGTGTAATGACATACATGGGACCATAAAGTGATGATATGCAGTGATAGTAAAATAAAAAAAATTAAGTCATATTTTTAATATAGTTGCTATAATCCACAAATACTGGTAAAACTGTGTAAAAAAGGGATTGCAGTTTTTCATCCTTAGATAAAAGTGACTAAAATTTACTTTACCAACTATCCATTGTCTGAAGAACGCCATGCTTACGATGCACAGATAAGAAAGCTCATTTAGAGCTATTCGTAAGAACTGGGATCTGTACTTGTATCTTTGGTAATAATTATGGTCACACATTTACCCTGCCATACATAATCTATCATCTAATTACTACTGTCCACCCGCTGAATTTTAGTGATGCCAAATGCACCTCATTACCAAGGACGCTGAACTGGAAGGCACTGTAAAAGCATAAGATTGCACTATCGTAAATAGTATCAGCCACAATAGGTTATTTGATAGCTCTTGCTCCCAACTCCGGTATCTCTCAGGAATTGCTTTCACTAAGTAACTCAGAAACTTGAAGTTATTTAGAAATTTATAACTGTCAAATTAGACTTTCTGACAGAGCAGCTTTGGTACATCAACACTACAGCACCTGAAGAGCGAGACAGAGGAGGAAGGGGAGAAACGCCCTCCAGACACCTGTCAGTCACCAGCTGCACTGAGGATTAGCAGAACGTCAAAACTTTTACTCTCCTCTTCTCCATGCAAAATCAGCCTTGCAAATCAGCCCTGGCCCCAGAGAGTGTTCACGCTCTCCTGCCTTGTTTTCATTGAACTATGAAGCGTGCAGAAAGCAGGAAAACCTTGCACAAGTCACCTGTACTGCAATTGCTAAGGAAAGAGCGGTTTTTAATCTGTGAAAGAATAAATGTTTTGCCTGTACACAGTTAAAGGAACTACTTTGGAACAGCAATATAGGGATTATGTTTTCACAAATATGAGCAAGGCCCACAGAATCAACTGGCTTTGCGTCAGCAGCTGCTGGGTTTTGTCTCTTCTCGCTGTGCCATGGCGGGGTTTGGCTACCAGCTTCTGAACAAAGGCTGAGGTCTTTAGCCCAAACGCAGTCTCTAAACCCAGCTCTTCTGACAGTGGACAATGGAGGTCCGTGCAAGACCTTCTGGAGATTTAACTGACCTCCAGGGAGCTGTCACAAATATGCTGTGTAGCACACCAGTCAGTTTGGAACAGGGTTTCTGAGCTCTACCACCACTACCGGCTTTCTAAATACTCTTCACTTATAAAATAAAGCAGAAGAAGAAATCAATTAGAAACCCATTATAAAACACAAACTAGGGCCATACTGAATTCTGGTGGTCAGGGCTTCTTTTCCTTAACTTTGTTAGACTTCTCCCTCATCTTGAACTAGTTAATGTGGTTCTCCTCTAGTGCACCGGTTTACAGCTTGCATGTCTCTTCATTATGAATTCTCCTCACCTGACCCAACAGGCAATCACAGATCCCTAATTCTTTCCCTGATGCTCAGCACTCTTTCCTTGTTAAAGCAAGGTACAATCTTACATACTGAAGTACTCGTAAGTAAACCAGCCTTTAATGCTGCTGGATCTTTGAGATACCGGTCCAGAATAGGGGTGAAAAAAGACCAGAATAAGGGAAATCAAAGATACTGCATATTCAAGAGACTGACAGAGATGCACAAAGAATACCTCAGTATCAAACAGTATCCATGAGCTATGCATTTCCTAAAGCATTACAAGCATCTTCTTAAAAAACCCTGAGCTATAAAAGGGAAAAATTAACAAATATACAGAGAACAGGTATTGCAAAACAA
Source organism: Steatornis caripensis (assembly GCA_013398225.1). Lineage (NCBI taxonomy): Eukaryota > Metazoa > Chordata > Aves > Caprimulgiformes > Steatornithidae > Steatornis > Steatornis caripensis. The sequence continues at coordinate 930,426 of VZSC01047435.1, forward strand.
AGTTCTGTTAAGTCAAGTCCATTTTAAGTATATTTAGCATTGCTGTAATGAATAGCACACACAGGTGCATAACTGAAATTATGCTATCCTTATTCACAAGGAGTATTTTTACATATGTAATCAGTTACCGTTGAACATGGCACACAACAGGAATATGAACCCAACACTCCCAGAAGATGGCTTTTACGGGGGTTCTCCTCGTACCTCAGCAACACAAGAGAAACCCTCTAGGTTCTCCTCTAATTTAAACAGATTCTAGAAAAAACAAGATGTAGCCCAGATACCCTTTCCCAATACAGACACTGAAGGAAGATGACAGCTCTTACTTATCCAATTTTACTAAATTATAATTAGCATTAACTGTGCTGCTTAAGCTATTTTTGAGTTCAGCAGGAGTCAGGAGAAGCCAACACCTACTGAGTAGCAGCAAAGGTCAAATGCATGGAACAGAATTGCTGCCAAGGGAATTGTATTAGGAGCTACCTGCACATTTCTATCATTTAAACCCCCTTTTTGTTATTAATTTAAACATACCCACACATGCCAGCCTAGGGAAATGACATTCTAGGCATGTTTCATCTATTTGCTTCTAAATATCAAGAAAAATGAGGGTGATAGGAAAATAAATCTGCCAATGTTTTCCTCCTGTAGGACACTCTGTCCTCACCTTTTGGATATGTGAATCCTTATTTTTCTGAATTAGAAATCTGTTGCTGGATTAATCTTTCTTAGCTTTATCTAAGTTGCTTCTTAGTAAAATCACTATTTCACCTACAGTCTACAAAATCCGGTTGAATAATTTATTTCTCATCTGTACCAGTGGTGTTATGTTGCTTGTGTCAAACTTTCAGGTTATGGTTCAGCATTTAACTCCTAGAGAATTCTTTGCTGTCATCTTCAGTGACAAGTGGGTGCAGTTTTCATAATCACAAGCAAAAACTGTAGCTGAGAAATAGATGTATGACTTCAAACCTACAGAAGGAACATCTTGACATTTAAATCCAATTACCCTTTCTCCTTCCTGATGAAAATACGATATCAACTTGTGGGAAATTCTAACTAAACAAATATATCGTTCTCCAGCTCCTATGAACTTTTCAGCACCACTTTGGTATTACGCACTGCATCCTTTATCAGTCGTTTTTACAAAATAAAGAGTTGCAAGTGTGTAGTAATCGATACGTAACACCAAGCAGTCCATGAAAATTTTATTTGGGAAGTCTTCCTAGAACAATGGTCTTCTCAGTTGAAACCATTAATTGCAAAACTTGAATGAACATCAAGGTAAGACAGACTACTGCACTTTATAATAAATTAAACTGTCAATCACTCAAAGTACCCTTAATATCATACTGTTTCCCCAAGCTCTTAAATTACAGGCTGAATTCCACTTATCAGCCTGCTTTATGTGAAAAAGGATTAATTAAACTCATTCTAGTATTACATTAAGGCTCAATTTCTCTTAGTACTAAAGAATAATTGAGTCCATATGCATTTGGAAGTGGGTAAGTAATTGTAGTTATTATTCTGATGTAAATATTAGTTCTCTTTTGACATTTCAAAAGATTTAGTAGAGGCACTTTAGTGATAAGACAGATCATTACCCTGGCTAGGAAGAAGACATAGTATAGGGAAAGTGAAATTACAATAATTAGTTTATATATCTAAAAATACCTCTATCTCTTTTTTTCATATAGTTATGTACCTTACAGTACAATTTCATTAACTGTTGCTCCTGATTTATTGTATTAAGTATACTGCAGTACAGTCAATGCATTATATCCTGTTACTTTGGAAAGAATTCAGAGGTCATATTAGTTCTCATATTGGAAGAGAAATTAGCGGGAAGTTTGTCTCTGAGACAGTCATGACACTGCCAGTGCTATAAAATTCAAATCAACCGATTGCCATTGTGAATGACTAATTGTGATGAAAAAAAATTATACCAACAGACACATTGAACAGCAAGAAATCACCTTTTAATTGGACAATCAGACTAGCTCACACAAGAAACTGCAGCACCTTCAGAATAAACAAAAGGTTTGGGCATTACGAATCACGGGTAACATGAGATCACCGAAGCCATTTTCTAAATGTAGCATCTCCTAACATCTATTCAGAGATCAGGGGCCACACATTCAAAATTAACAACTCAAAATATAGCTTCTAAGTCTGCATTTTCATTTTGAGATAGGTAGACTGATTTCAGCAATTCTTTGACCACTGAAGACTATTTATTAAGACATTCTTGTAAACCAAAACCTGAAAAAAAAATACCTGAAGTCAAAGCCTCTGAATCTATTTTTTTGTTAAGTTTTGCTTCTTTTCTCCTTTTACTTCTTAACTTCTCTGCAGTTTTGATTCTCAGCCTCTCAATAGAAGATCACAGAAGAACTTCAAAGCAGTTTTAGCAATCCAGTCTCTTGAACAGTGATTGAAATCCAGCATTTCCTTCCCCAAGATGACCTAGGATCTGGCTGTTTTGACTGAATTGTCAGAACAAGTTCTGCACTTTTCAGGTTATTAGCATGAAGAAGCAGTTTAGACAGACTTTGCTCATTATTTATTTCCTGTTATTCTTTTTCCAGGCTAAAATGGGCTGTTCATCTCCAGAACTTTAAATAAAATGTTTCTTTCCCAAGCGCACAACATACAAGCCTGCCAAGGAATGGAAAGCTTTATAGACAGTACTCAATTTCTCTGAGAATGTACCTGTTCTTTAAAGATACCTGCTTTTCTTTCTTTCTTTCTTTTTCCCTCCATTAATTTAAGATAATTCTTCAGCAGTTTGAACAAATTTTACACGTCTTTGAAAGACGAGCATCATAAACCAGATACATTTGAACATTTGCTACTGATAGGCTTTCTAGTAGATTGTGTATAATAGGAGCAGGTAGATAAATGCAAGGTAGCTTTGAATTATCATAAGGATACTCGAGGGTAAATGGAACCAGAAAACCATTTAAATCAGTTAATTCAGATAGCCAACTAGCAGACGAAGACTGTGCAAAAGAATGATCTTGTACAATCAATAGTAAATGAACTCCAGCAACAAGAACATTCTTCTTCACCGAAATGTAAATATAAGTGCAGTGTTTATCGATACCTCAAAATAGTGAGGACATTATTGAGAATAAATACATGAACAACAATTAGTATACTGAAGTGGATAATTTATTTATTTCCAGCTATACTTTAAAGACCATTAATATCAGGGAGTTCTGCATTTCCTCCTTACAGATTTGTTATGAAATACTGAATTTTCCAGATAATAAAACATTCTGCAACTACATAATTAACTTTGTTCATATTTTGTTGTACATTATGGTAGCAGATCAGTGTGGCCATTGAAGCAAAGTGATTCTTTAAGTAAGAACAAATGTGTCTGTAATTTGGGTTTTGCCACTATGCTCCCTGCCTGACTCATCACTGATTGTTCCAACAGACACTCAGGCACACTGGTTATGAGACAATTTAAAAACCTGGCTGGAGACAATTAAAATAACTTTATCCTCATTAGTTGGTTAATTCTCCTAAAATATGGGAGTAGGCACGAGGAGAAATAAAAAGAGATTACAAAGAAAAAGTGATCAAGTTATTGATAAAACTACTGTAAGACAAATAAGCCGTAACATTAGAGTGATCATTTACACTCCATGAAAAGTTCAATACTTTAAGGAATATTGGATAACGAATGGAATTACGGCAATAAAATGTTAAAATAAGATTGGAATAGGATTGCCTAGGAGGTATACTGCAGAAGTTCTGGGCAGGACTGTTGGGTTCTCCCCCTGACTAAGCACAGTTGTAAACTGGTAATTTCAGGTAAACCCTGTATCTTTATGCCTCCGTTTTCCAAATACACAGTTAGGGGAAAAAAACCCTCTTTAAGACACTGATACTTCTCAAACAGTGATGTGTAATACAGGAGTACGTTAGCATCCTCCCAGGGCTTACTGTGTTGTTACCACCGGGGTAAAGCAGGAACACAAGTAACCAGATTTCATTTGAAGGAACAGTTAAGAACTGATGAAAACTGCAATCAAGGAAATGCTTTGAGGAATCCCGTGTGTAGTAACTTCAGGCAAATATCCAGAATAAAATAAAGTACGTAAGATTCTTGCTGACCTAGAATGGCTCAGGCATTTATTCAATGGAAGCAGGTGTAAGAGCATTTTGATTACTTAAATAACTTTTCATAAAATTAAAGCAACATTTGCATCCCATTCTGATTCGAGCTGAATCAGTAGAAAAGTACTCATTAACTTCAGTAGAATTAATATATGGCCCATTTGGTTAAGCTCTATCAATAGTTACAGTCTTAATTACGTATAACACAGTAGTACTAGTGACGCTTAAATTATAGATAAAGTTTGAATTGTGAACTATTCAAAATTTCTAAATTTTAATGACGTTAAATTTTAGCGTAACAGGTAACAACTAGAATCTGTCTCTATTCACTCCTATTCCTTTGTGCGTTTTAAGTTGTGAATGCTTCTCTTGTGCCTCTGTGTGTGTGCAGGTGGTACCCAGTCGGATAAAGTGCATCTTTTTGCTTACTATTACACATGCTAATCAATTACAAATACCAGATTGACAGAGAGGGTGCGGTTGCGATTGTACAGCAAGTTTCAAATCCAGTGTTACATTAATGACATAGGTAAGGTTAACCACATTGTTTAAAATTTTCATTGCATAAAGGATTCAGGAAAATCTTCAGACTGCAGTCAAAAGCAAAGGTTTAAAAATGCCTGGCAGGCTTCTTTCTTTTGTAGTTACACTTTGTGATCTTCACTCTAGTGACACCTCATTACCCAAATAGGCAGTACTGCCAACTTTAAATTTAATCAAGCTTATGCTTATCGCAGCCTTTGATCTAATTGTTGTGTACGTGCACAGGAGGGTGGAGAGTTCTTTTGCATCCAGCTTTCAGTTTTTCCTTATTCCCCTTCTTGTGCCACAGCTGACTAACACACTCTCACCTCTGCCTCCAAAATAGCTCATCACACCTTTCTCATTTAATATTATGGCCTTCTCCTACTCCCTTTAAGAACATAGCAATATTATAAATTGTGTTTAGTCCAAACCAAAAAGAAAGCACCCTTCTTCCTCTTGCCTTCAAAAAGATGCAAGTCAAACAAATAACTAAGACAATGACTCATTTTGATACTGACTTCAAAGTACAATTTTGTATGTGCCTTTTGAAAACTGAATGCCAGGATCCTGCCAGGAACTGAAGGGCATCATTCCCTGGGGTTCAGGAAGGCCAATCTGCCTTTAGAAAAATCATTTCATTATTCCCTAGCACATATCTGAACTGGTCAAGTCAGGATTTCAAATTAGTTTCTAGCTCAGCATGCACTGCTCGCTTCAGAAGAGATCTGCTTTCAGGAAATGTAAAGGCAAAGGCATCTAATCACAGTTTAGCTATCTATAGGGTCACAGGCACTATGAAAAACGTTCCCAGTACAAAACAGTCTGCCCAGTTGTATGCTAAAATATATAGCTCTGTAAACTAAACTCCATAGTGAGTTCACTCAAATCATGTTCCCTTTTTTCTTTTTATAAGTTTTCTAACATTCTAGTGTTGCTTCATTCAGGGGAAGCCTGATATTGTCTCAAGCAGGTGGAAAACACCTAAACACTGCACGTGAACAGTTTTGCTATTCCACCGATAAATGAGGATTATTTTATTGAGTGTTCTTTTCACCTGTGCTCCCATATATCCTACAGTATTTCCTGCCATGTTTCCAGTTGTTCGCTGGTCCAAATATTGAACTAATATTCTTTAATTATGGTCCTGTTGCTGAATACTACATTAAATTATAATCACATTAAAATTCTGTTGTGTTGCTTGCTCTGACACACAAAACCAAATTTGTTTTCTCAGAACTTCAAGCAGCACAACGCATGCAAACCATTTACACACACACAAAAGATGCCTTTATTGAATTGCTTTCTAGCTGCTCTTAGAAAAAACTTTAAATAAAGAGGGTGCATTCCCAATTGCTATGAAAAAAATTCTTTCAAGAATTGCCAGAAGGCAACATATAAAGCTTTTTTATGTGATCAAGAATCGATTTGGAAACAGGAAGTAAATAAAGACTAATTTAATCTTAAAATTGTATTTCACAGACTACTGCTTAAAAGATCTGGAATTCTGCTACTGATGAAATGGGGCTCCAAAACTCCTTATCTGAAAAATTCCTATAGTAGTTAGAATTAGAAGTTCTAATGAGAATGGAAAACTCACATTAGCAGAGTAATTGCAATCTCCAAGTGCAGAAATGTGTACTAGGAAGTACACATTTTAAGCCTTAGTCTGTTGTGCCTGTACCTGGCCCACAGGCCCTCTGGAGCCACAACTTGGAATCCCAAAGTTAGCTCATACTTCAAATGTCACATTGTCTTTTCAGATATATAGACATCATGGAACTGATTTTTTTAAACTTAGCCTACATTTGCTGAGAAGTGATTTTCTGGGAAGGTATATCAAACACAAGTACAAAACCCAGATACACATTAATTACTTAGAGACATGAACAAATCTGTTAGCAGGACATCTGTATCTCCTTTCTCCCCCTCTCACAATATATGGTACACAAGAACCAGATAATCAGCAACGGCTCATACAAAATAAGACCCTACAAATCCACTGGCATTTTTTGAAAGTTAAAAGCTAAATCCTGCTCCTTGGAAACCAATGGGAGTTTTGTCTTGGAGTTTAGTTTGCCCCATTACTACTGGCCAAGTATTTCCTGCCCCCCAGAACGGCTGAGAGCTGCCTACTGAGTTCTTTGGACTCTGCAGACTGAAGAGATAAAGCCGTGGAGTTACTTTTAAGATTTTGGGAGATGAAGGCATATATTTCACAGTGCTGCTTAAGCACTTTTAAAAATTTAATTCAACGTTTTTACTGCCAATATACATACATGAAATCCAATAATCCTGATGGCAGAAAATCATCTTAATATACAGGATCAAAATGGGGGCAGGGGGGTGAGGTTTTTTAACTGCACGTGAAAAGAAAACATAACTTTCTTTCAGGAGTTTAGCGTTAATTAAAAATATATAGATCTCTGTAGTGACTGCAGTATGCTACATGGTCATTTCTCTTCACTATGTAACTCCCTAATTTCCTTTAAGTCCATTGAGAAGTCTATTACATTAACAGAGGGAAATGTATAACTTCCGTAATTATTCTGTTTACACTCACACTAAACCACGCAGCCTTAACCACAAGATGGATAAAGATCATTTCCCAGGTGAAAAAGGGTTCAATTCATGGCAAAAACACATGTACAGCATGACAAAGTCACACAATGCTTTCAGATCAGTTCTGCTGCATTTCTGCTGCTATACATTAGAAATTATCTACTGAACATACACCAGAATAACACTGATTAATGTTACGTGTAGTATTCATGTATGACATCTGCCTTACCGAAGATAGCGTCATCCACTGCTGGTTTTGATGAGGTCCAGGAGAAAAATTGGGCCCTGTGACTTATTTTGATTTTTAGTGAACGTATTTAAAAATCACAATTAGAAACAGGGCTTTTGTGCTTGTCTATGCAATTTGTTTTTTTAAACTGCGAGTTAGAGCAATGCAAGTAGTAAAGATACTAATCGCAGTTTTAACTAATCTTTTCATTAAGGGACAAATTCACTTAAGATTTAAAAAGAGGATTTAGCCGTATAGGACATTAAAGGACCACTGGAGACCTTTGTTCAGCATCTCTCTGTTTTATGATCTCTTTGTAGTAAAATACAGGATAACATGTCTGTCCTCTCCAGGCTGACATGAAAAATTACAGAAGGTGTTGGAAGACTGTTAGCATTAAAGCATTAACATGTCAGCACTAGCCTAAATCCTCATAAATGGCCACAGCAGTAATTAACCAAGTTGTAGTACCTTCAGATTCAGGAAATTCAAGTTAAAAGCACTATCAGAGTGAGCTTAATAGGATTTTTGGTGTGACTGGGACTCTGGTTAGGGATAAAAAACACAGTTATGCCTTCATCTACCATGTTCCTCGAACTCACAGGAATTATACACGATTCTCCCAGAAATCCTCCTGAATAACTGTTTTAAAATATTGGAATCTGCAGTTTCTCATGCTATTTCTAAACTCATTCTCTGAATTACCTGGAGAAGAAAGCAGATAATCAAAAATGAAAGATGCTTAACTGCATTAGAGAGAGATTCACATTGCAAAGTTTAGACCCATATTCCGAACTTCCCAAAACCGGTGGGAAGGCAGAGGGCTATAGGGAATTCCAGGTGATTCATTAGAGAAAGGAGATCCTCACCAGAGGATTCCAGCCTAGATCGGTTACCAGTCAGTTACCACATTCAGGCACAGACTGTCTTTACAGACATCACTCTTGTTTGCACACCGAACAGTGCTGTTTGACTGCTTATCGGTGCTGCAGAGAAGGCTAATAAGGTTCCTTTGTTAAAATTCTGCCAACTTGCATGTAAACTTGAAGTTACTTATTTTTTCTTTCATGGAGCCAAACCCCTCACACATTAAGTCTTCCACAAGTAAGCAAAGGCTTTTTTAAGGAAAATTCTTATCAAAATATTGTTAGTTGCATGGTCCACTTTCTTAACATTGTTACCACTTTGAAGATTTTGAAGATTTCCCTCGTGAGGCCATCTGCAGCATTTAAGGAAGTGCTAGAGGGTATGCCGCTCATTTCTCACCTCCAAGCATGCTGGCAATAGATAACATAGCTCATTTTTACCCCAAAGAGGTTGTTTGAAACTGGCACAAAACAGCACCACTGTACCTTATTATCTAGGACTAATGTCTGTAGCACTACAGCCAGTTAAGTTATACCATTGACTTCTGTGGGTGATCAGGTCTATGTACTGCTACAGACTGAGTACCAGAAAAGGGAATTCTATTATGTGAACTATTTCATGAGCAAAGCTTCTTCAAATGGCAGAGGAAATAGAACAAAGTTAATTGGATAGAAGAGAATCTGGACTGAAATATGCATAGCACAGAGAGATGAAAGAGGACAGAATGATACAAAAAATCAATTGTGAACAAAATACGGGAGGCACATTGATCAAGGGGTCAGGCACTGTGTGAAGAAGGGCATGAACACCAGAGGGTAAAATGCTGATTAGCTGTTAATATACAAGTAAATCTGAAATGACGAGGTAACTGTTTTAGGAAGCAACTAAGACTTAAAACAGGCACATAACAATACTGAGTCCAGAAACTCCTTCGAAAAAAAATTTTTTTTTTTAAAGAGAGCTTTATACAATAAAAAGAACTAAAAGGGGAATAAGGCTGTGACGGGAAAAGAATTCAGAAATTGCAAAAGGCATCTGAGCAAAGAGAAAGCCACAGGAAAAGATCCAAACATGCAATGCATTTAACATCATCTGCCCAGCATCTGCAATGTCACAGTATTGATGTTTGGTGTCCTGGAGCTTTCCCTTTAAACTGAAAGCAAAAGCAATTGAACCTCAAATAGCAAAATTTTGGCTCTGCAGAACATGGCTTTAGGCACCACTTCTAGGCAAAATTCTTGCAGTAAGGAAACAACAAACAGGTAATTTAAATCATGATCACACTGAAATGAATAAGGAAGCACAGCTTCAAAGCAAGCAGCTCTTAAGTACTAGGATTCAACTTACATTTATTCTTTACAATACTTTCTTGTATTCACCTGTTCCTACCAACACTCACCAACTCCCTAAGCCCAGCCATGTCTTGTAGCTCTGCTCAAAAATACCGTTGAACGTAATTAATAAAATCCCTTTCTAATTCTTTTGGGAATCATTGAAAGCGCAACATAGACCAAAATGTTTCCAAAGGAAGGTAAAGTGTTTTACTATGGAGTTGTGAAAGGTAGCATCAAGCAGTACAAAACATGAACGTAGTAGAAACGTGATGACCTGCTAAACTGCAATGGTGTCCCAGAATCACAGAAGAATTCAGGCTGTAGGGCATCTCTGCAGATCTCCAGTACAAGCTCCTGCTCAAAGCAGAGCAGGCTTCAAAGTTAAACCAGGTTGCCCTGGCCTATCCTACCTCCATCAGAGACTACCACCGAGATTAAGGATAAGCAGACATTTCTAGGAGGCAATTTTCTTCCGCTGTTTCTGTCAAATAAGAAATAACAGTCTCTGAATTCTGCAAAGCAGCCTCACACATCAGAGAAAAATCAGACTTCACTGTTACTAGGGCAAACGCATTCATTCTGAGTAGATGATACTTCATATGCATGAAGCAATAGCCCCGATCTGGTCAATGGCATATATATGCCCCTTGGACGAAAAACAGTGTGGGTGTAACAACAGTGAATGAAGGCTATTATAGTACTTCCTGCTATGAACTCATTCAAAACTATGCACCACTTCAAGAGAACTGAAAGTTGCATTGTATTGACATTTTTGTTTGGAAGAAGAAAGTGAAGTGCTTCTGAACGCAACAGTTAAGTTTCTACAAAACTGCTTCTCTCGCAGATAATGGATTCATTTCTGTTGCATAAAGCAATGACCTCCTAACTAACATGATTTCAGGGGAAGAACAGAGCGGAAGAAAAGGAAGCTTCAGCCCCAGTACCATCAAAATCCCAGTGATGTTAATAGGCTACTTAAACCACAACAAAGACTGACCTAGGTATCTGAATGTGCTGGTAAACATACAGACACACAGTGAACCAACATCCCAGCCCAGTACTAGACTCCCAGAAACACAGAAGCAGCATAAACTACAGTTAACAGACCAGAAGGGAAGGGAAGGGGAATGGTTGCTCTGGTAAACACCCCATGCTAAATAGAGTCACTGTTGCTACACAAAGAGAAACAAACAAGCAAAATACAACTTTTGCAAAAGAGTCACTAGTTGCCTGGAAAATATGTTAAAAATAGGTCTCATTGAACACAGTAAAAGCTGTATAGAGAGCTCTTTTGCCTCCAGTTTTACCAAGACTTCCATTAAATGATGCTGTCATGCAATTATTGTAATGTTAAATACCAGGCTACTGCTGTGTTTTGTCTAAAGGCCACTAATGCATGTACTGGCAAATAGGCACTGGCAAATGCTGAGGAAGGCAAAGAGAGAAATACAATCTCAGTCAAAACTGTATTAGACTTCTACTTACAGTTATTTCCATAAGCAGTAAAAGTCTGGAACTGAATGAAGTACAGTGGCTTCTATCTCATAGCCAGAATATTTGGCAATCCAAAGTGTTGTTTTATGAATAAGTCTGAAGAACCAAGGTTCAAGGGCTGCTAAGATGAACCTGAACATGGCTCTGAATTTGCTTCACATGAAGTGATTGGCACTGTTTAATAGATAAGTACAAATTACAAACCGGTCTCAAACTTGCAATGACATTTTTACACAGATTGGTCCTTTTGCCCCCAGAGTTCATTGTTCTAGTCTCAGTCCTCTGACCTGTGTCTTTGTCTCTTAACCCAATGAGTTAACACAGCCTCTCTGCAGTATCTGTTGAGGGCAGCACAACTGAGCTGCCCAATTGCTTTAGCTTGTGAGAAGAAGAGATTCCTCACTTTCACCACCTGGGACCAGGTCAATCTGGCTTCCACAGAAAGCTCTGGGTTAGGAAAGAAGTGACAGCTGCACTCAGATACACAGTAGTTGAACATGCAGGTTATGACAACCTCAAATGGGGTTCCTCTCGTCACTGAAAGACCCTTATGAAAAACTGTGGTGAAGGAAAAATACAAAGTGAACCTGAGAGAAGAGAACAGCTAAAAGGACCAGGGTTTAGAGACACGTGTCCCTTGCAACCAGAGGGAGCACAGTTGGTCTGTCAGAGTCGCTGTAAGAGATCCATGTAATTTCTAATTGCACTTGTTCATCAAGAAGTACGTATCTCGGCATCTGCCATGCGTAGCTCATCCTGCAGGTACCATCACCCATCTTGCAGTCTGTGACAGGGCAGACACCAGTGAACAGCCACTAGGGAAGACTCCTGCGACAAAGCGGGAGAGACTAAACAAGCCGTCTTTTCTGCCCAGGCTACCGTGCTGTATTAGTTCTCTCAAATTGAAAACGGTTTTGATCAGATAAAGCAGCACTACAAGGAATTGTTGCTCACCCACCAATGCTTCTGAAAGAAGACATCACAAATGAGTACAATTTTGGCTGTCAGAACTGTCACTTTCCTACATGTTTTATTTAACACACTTATTAATCCACATTAACAAAGAAGTGAAAACCTTTTGTTATAATGAGAAAAAGGAAAGGGACACTGGAAACCTTTCAAGCTCTTATGAAGGCTACTAAACATAGGACAATATCACAAAAACACTTATTTCACAATCCCTAAAAAGAATTAAAATGTTTCTAATGTGAAACGCATTAAGCTCTTTCATTATTTAAAATTCAACATGAAAGAAATATCTGCCTAATGCAAATTTTTACAAGCAGAGACACTTCAAAATACTTGAACACGAATCCATGGCTCTCTTTACAGAAGCATTTGCATAATGGACCCATCCTTGTTCCTTGCACAGTGCCCAAGGAAGCTGGCTGTGGGCTGGGATGCTCCCCCAGGCTGTGGAACAGGACAGCAGAGTCCTCTGCTGATGTTCAGCATCCGCCACCTCCCTTTCTTGGCTCCTGTATTTCCATCTGACAGCTCTGCAAGAGGCTGAGCAGCAGCGGAGCACAAAATGGCTGACTGTATTCCACCTTTCCTTCACAAATACACACAAACTTTTTAGAGCAGCAAAGCTGTGATGCTGGGCTGTTTAGCACCCATGGTTTGCAGATCTCCTGGCTGCCCATTGCTCCATCCCAATCCCACACTTACCATGCCAAAACTGCACCAATCTCTGTCTGTCTGCAGGGTGCAATTTGTCGTTACCAAGCTTCATTGTCAAAGCATCGTTCCTGGCTTAGATTTAAGGCTTGGACTACTTTAACTTGGGCAAAACGACCCTGAAAAGTTACACAGTGTAACAGAAAAGCACAACTTGCTTTGTTAGGCTCACAAACACTGAATTTTACTCAAGTTTATCATGGTCCCTAAGACTCATTGAAATCTTCCCAAATACATCACCAGCTTCACAATCACATCCAAACAATGAGACACTCCAGCTTTTTCATAACTCTCCTGTTGACTGACAGGGGCTTATCTTAAACTGAATTAATTCCTTGTGTTGCTGGAGCTACAGAACAAGCCTCTCATAGCAGCCAAATGTTACGAGAACCTGATCTTCTTCATCTTCCTCACAAACATACACTTTCAATTTGCAGAACTGCAGGAGCCAATATGCTGGAAAATCAGTGCTGCATGTAACAAGCGTAGCCTTGCTGTTCCATATTTTAATTGAAAGGCAACCTACTGGAAGCAAGGGTGTCAAATGTCCTGCACTGTAGGACTCATTTGTGTTTATGCAGAGTAGATATAAAAACACCACCACCTTGCTCCGAGAGCATCATGTGTCTCTGCCCAGGCATCGTTGTCATGCAAAGCAGAAAGAAGAGGGAATCAAGCCTAGAAAACTGCTGCTCAAATTGTCATTTGACATGACACTTAGCAAATGCCAAGTGCTCTTTTTGGAGCAAACCAATACCTTTAACTGTTCAGAAGACAGGGAATGTGGAAAGCCTACTATGTGAACTACAGAAGCTTTAATTCTGCTTTACCCTTCTTTTCCTGATCTCATCGCAGACTATGAACCTATTTTACTGAACAAGCAAAGGGAAATAACATAAAGTTGTTTAAAGTTAAGTCAAGACTCCTATAGCAGAGACAGGAATAAAACTCCAACAACGGATGAGCCTCCTGTCGCAACTTCACGCTTGGAAGTCAAAGGCATGACGTTCTTCTGAACCTCAGTCCTATGAACTCCAATCCATTGTACTTTTTGTGATTGGCCTTTGTAGATGGAAAGAAAATTGAAGTTTTGAGTCCTTTTTTCCAATAGAGTACAGACAATAAAACATATTGCAAGTCTACATTTATTAACCTTCTTGAAACGACACACAAATCAAAATAATTCAGTTACAAGAACTGAGTTTACTTCTGTATTCAGCAGTTGCAAGATATAGCTATATTGTAAAATACATTCTTTAATTTGTTTTTGGAGTTTAACCACAATCTATCATTCCCCATTTCGGTGGCATTTGGGCACTATCATGTTTTTGTAATATTAATAACATCATAATCTTCATTAGTATGCAAATCTTTGCCATCTGACAAGTTCCTGTTCTCTTCCATGAGCTCCTTTGTTGTTGTGGCCTCATGAATTTCATTATAAGACTAGATTATTATCAAACAGTGGGAAGGAGGGTGGTGAGGAATAGAGAGAATGGCGTGAAAATTATAATCTCTTGTTTTCATAATGAACCCAGTTTCATATTGCAGTTGTTCTTGTACCAGATGCTGCTGAGAGAAAAGGGAGCAGAAGGCAAGAAATGCTTACAAAGCTGCTTCTGCACAGTAACCTTTCCACAGATGCCACTGGAGGGATGGACTGGAGGGAGAGGTTCCTCAGCCCTGTGTCTCCTTTACATTTCAGATAACAGCTATGATTCTATCCATGTGGTTTTGTGATTCATAGTTTTACAGACAGCAAAAGAAAACAAAACAAAATTATTCCTGCCATTCAGAAACTGGTGGCCATTTCCTCTCCAATTAAACTGATATCAAATAATCATTAGTCTTAGTATGCAATCACAATAATTGTTTAAAAACTATAATTATTCTTGGAGCAGTCCATGGCTGCAAAAATAAGTACAATTTGACAGAACAGCAAAAAGCTTATAGGAGTGCAAACATTCCTTCCTGTTTGAAAACACCAGGGCCCCATCTCCTGGGCAGGGCACCGATTTCTGAAATCGTTGCTGCAGAGCAGCTGCTCATGCAGCCGAGGTTGCGCCATCCCAGTTCCTCTCGCTGCCCTGTCATTCCCAGCTCCACCTTGCTGCCCTTCCTTGTCTCACCCAACCTGTGTACTTTTAATCTACAGGGAATTTAGGGAAAAACTACAACAGCAATAGTCCATCACACCTCTCAGAGTTACCCTGTTATCCTCCCTGGCTGTCTGCAGACACAGACACAAGCAGACATTCCTGCAACGGTTCAAGCCCAGGACACCCACCGACACTCAGCAGCCAGCTCTGGTAGTGATGCAACTCCCCATGAAGGCATGGGAGACACTGCAACAGCGTAGAGTAACTACGCTGCTATTATCACACCAGAAGGGTATCTACAATTTTATTAGTAGCATAAGGATTCACCCCTGTTCAGCCTCATCGAACCAAGCAATTTCTGAAACCAAATGTGACTCCTCAGAAAAGAAAAGGGACTCACTAAAATTGCTCCAGGGTTCAATATTGAAAACAGATATCTATCCCTGCTGTAAAACGTTGTGTATTACCTGAATTATTGCTTAGTTGTTTTAAATACTAAAGTAATCTCTTTTATTAAAGCCTACAATGCTTTCTACAAAGGACGACACATAGCACATATTTTTGAGGTTTAGTCCAGTGTAGAAAATCTGATCACCATTAAGTATAGGATTATATTCTCCTTTCCTATTATGATTACACATCAGTTAACTTGCTCATGTGAATTTAAGTAACACTAACTGCTGTTGTTTATTAACCAGTTTTAGAGGTCTCCCTGTCTCAAAGCACAGATTTTAGTACTAGAACAAGACTTAATCTCCAAAACTCCCTAAATAGTGTAATTATTCTAAGCTATTTCAAAATAATTACAAAATTCACCGAAAAGATTCGCAAACTTAACAGGAACGCCAATTTTAAAAGATATTTTGTATTATTTATAAAAAAGAAGTGTGAATTAACATGCTACATTATGTGACGTAGAGAGTACGATTTCTTCAGCTGGTTTTGCCATTTAAAACATACTCAAATGCTAATATAAAAAAGTTTGTATTTTAAAATGCAAACTAGCAATTCATAGCTACACATTAATTAAACCACTTCCAGTTCTCCTATTTTCCTAGTGGGAGCTGTCAAAAATCAGAACTTCCGTCATACTGAAGTCACACCGACACACTCAGAGTTCCCTTTGGTCTCCTCCTCATTAAGGAAAACCTGTTATTAAGAGCGTCTATTTAAAGCAAGCAGGGAAATGTGTTTGGACTTTGATTATGGCAATAAAAAAACCCTGCTATTCAAAGGTAGTCCTTTTTTATTATTTAAATAACATTTCACATTCTAAGACATTTTACTAAGATGACTTAAATGAGGTGATAAAAGGTTACTTTTGCCTTTGAAGCTGAAATACGTAACTATTACTTCTTATCTGTCTGGAATTAGAAAGCTTCAATACCATACATTTTAAAGGACTCATTATCAAAATCCACCAGACTTCATAAAACAAACAAATGCTTCACTTCCTGCCCTTGTTTAGTCCCAGCTAGACAATTTCTTCTGCTTTTTGTAAAGGAAGATTTCTTTCAACACTTGACAGAGCAGTATCTTTTTATTTTCAAATTGCACAGTGTGGTTGGGAAGCCATAATCACCATCTCTTCAAAGCATGAGAAATGGGACAGTTGTCAGGGATGTATTTTAGGAGGAAGACTCAGACAGAATAGGGTAGGTAAAGAAAAACAGTGTTTGGTTTTTTTTTTTTTAAAGCCAGAACAAGACTAACATACATCTGAAAGGAATCAAGTAGGTCAGATCGCAAGGCAGAAGGAAGTACTGTAACACAAAATCTTACTTCGCTGTATCTCCTATGGACTTGAACGTTGGTAAATTATTCATGCTGCACTCAGAAAAATTTCCACTGGCAATATACACAGGGCTGAAAAACCCTATGATAAATTACATTTTCATATAGTTTCAAAGTTTTGACAACTAATCTGTCTTGCTGAAATTACATCATTTCAGATCTGAGCAGACTTGCAAAGTACCATCAATTTTTGAAAACCCAACAATAAATATCTCCATCACTGACCTTCAAAGAAGACAAAGTAACAGTGTGAAGGATAAAGAATATACATGTACATCAAATATACGTATGTTTTATTTTTCCAGATAAACGTGGAAACAGTTACACAAAAGAAATTTACGTGAGCTGTCCCATCACTGCTGAACTTCAGCTTCTGAATTTATCACCCACTGTTTATATAAAAGAAAAAGGCTTTCTACTGCGAAATAATAAAAATGTTATAAAAACACATATTGGATTTCCTTCACTGCCCTACAGCCATCACTGAAATGCTTGCTGGTCTCCTGTCAGTGCCAAGGAAGTGATAGTTTCAAGAAGGAACATGTCTGTATTTGACACTGCCCTGTTCACATGAATCTAGAAAACAGGCAGCTATATCCTTAACTGAAAATATTTATAGAGATCCAACATTCTGCTTCTGCCCCGCATCCACAAGGCCCTTCTTGCATACCCTCAGAGCTGGTCGCCGCTCTCCTACCTGGCAGGGCCGTGGAAGGAAAGAGCAGGCACCACTGCTGGTGAGCCCTGCCACTGTCCCCTGCTTCACACCACAGGCTCTAGCTACCACAGGTCAGCACTCCAAAAGAAATGCCCCAGCAGAGGCCGGGCTCGCTCCTGCATCCAGAGAGGATTAAAGATAACAAGGCCCTAGGTGGGGACAGCTGCCATTTGGTGCTGCTGTGATGATATTCTGCTTTCAGTTTACAGGAATTTAGTACCCCCCCAGTAATACCCTGCATATGCAGCTACCAATTCCAATCGCATCACAACAGTCAAAACTACTCGGCATCATCTGACTAGCTGACAATTATACCTTTATCCAGCAGGCTTAATTTAATAAAACAAATAATTTTATTGATTCCTCTCCCTCTGTCTTTTGTCTTTCCAAGATGATCCATTGTCTTCTTCCAGACTTAACCATCCCCAATCAAATCCACCGATTAGCCAGTCCAGCACTAATGTTTTTGCCTGTGCTGTTTGAGCATCTAAGAAGCCTGAAGATTCAGTCATGAAATTGTATAAATCAAGAGATATAAATGTAAATTAGAACGTCTCCAAACCCAACTGCTAGCCTGTATTCTAACTGTTTTAATGAACTCTGAAGCTTATGTGACCCATAGCACATTAAAATTCCCAACATTTCTGCAAGATTAACTACAGGGACAAGGGCCTGAGTGTCAGAAAAGCAAGAACCAGCACACAGTGTGAAGAGAGATACTCGGAAGTTTAGATTGATATTATTTTCTCACACTTGTTTCAGAAGTCGTATTTTCAACCTCCTATGGCTCACCCAGTTACAGCTTTACAAATTAAAAAGAGAATAAGCTCAACTATTTTTCAATTATAATGCATATTAATGAGGAACCACAAAATCCATTACACCATTCTACCTTTCAAACTTGATGCATTTAAAAAGCATAAATGGTTTGGCATTGCACTTCAGAAATACAGCCCTTTTTAACAGGCTCTCTTCTGCGACCTTGAGTTCAATAGGATTCTTTTCATTTCTTGTTGACTCCAAAACTGGAGCATGTCAAACTATAATTAATATTTTTCTCAATCCTAGCAGACTATTCTTTCCTCTGTGCTTTAATTAAAGGACATCTACCCTTGTAAGAGATATTTAATAGGAGGCAATTTTTTTTTTTGAGATCTAATACACAAAGGTCATCTAGCAGTGACTATACGCTAATAGTAAAGATTACAGAGCCCTGGTAAATAGGATAATTATAAATTAATGTCAAAGAACTATGAAAAATTCCTTGAAATAAGTAACTTAGAGCAGAATTACTGTTTTACAGTTATCAAAACCAGAGCTTTTAAATTTAAAAAAAATAGTCTGTCTTCAAGAACTGTCTCAACACACAAAACCTGAGCCGTGGTACTCACAACGATAAGCACTATGCGTGGCAATTGAACAGAAAGCTCTACCTATTTTTGGCTTTTGACCACTTAAACTTTTATGCAGCCTAACGTGCTTGTTGGTAGATGGTACCGACACAGCACTACATAATTCAAATCTTACAAAAGACAAGACAATTGTAGAAAACTAGAGTCAATGGGAAGCTAACGACTTAAATGGCTTGCTGAATCTGCACTTTGTTTTTATACAGTGAACCTGCCTGGGTAGAGTCCTACCCAATACGGGGTTAAATATCATCTCTGAACTAAAGTTCTTACCAACTTCAACGGAATACACAAATTGAAGTTCATATCTAAGCTGTTCCACCTAAAAATCTAAAAATCAGAGCATGTAAGCAGTAGCCAGCCTATAAACATGATCCTGTGCAGTTATACTGTCTGATGTAGCACGGGCACTGAAAGATAAATCTTACGCAAAGCTATTTTGCACTATGAATTATAATTAGAAGCACTTACATACACCTGCTATGAGGTTAAGAAAACCTTTTACTTGCTCTGAAATCTCTAGAATAGACTGTAAATATATAGGTAAAACATACAGTGTTACAGCTATGAAAAGTAATTTACAACTTCACATTTAGTAAACATAAATATTACCATAAGTCTGATGTAATTCAGACTTCGGCCGTTCAACAAAATGCAAAGATTTCAACACCGCGAGTCAGCAATAGCTGAATGGTAAATACTGACAGGTTATGAGACCCTTAAATGAGCTGAGGTCATAAGGCTGTGTAATGGGATTGAGCAGTTAATGGTGACATTTTCATTTATTGTCATGTTAGACACTGACGTATATATTGTTTTTTAATTCTTAAAAAAAGATTAAAAACAAAATCACTTTGCCTCTATCAATTTAATTAAGCATGAATGTGGTGCCTATAGTATAATGTTTTGCAACCAGCAGAAGCAGGGGAAGGAACTTAAATGATATTTTATCACTTATTCCAACACAATTACCACCACTACTACACAGTCTGCCCACACAAACTTTTTCTAGCACATCTCATCCCACCTATTTCAATATGAATTATTCACTAAAGCACCGGAAAAAAATAATACCTTGTGAAAAGTGAAATGCTTTGCAAAGTTCTGTCTGTTTTGCCAGAAAAAAATCAGACAAAATCAGTAGGCATCAAAATGTCCTTCTCAGTCTTCAACAAAATGTTTCGGTTTTCCCCAATAAAAATAATTCTTAATTTCAAAAGACCATAGTGATGAATTGTGCAAAAATTTGAAAAGAAGGAAACATTTTGAATTTATAAAAACATCTAGCTTATACCAAAACAATATTCACATAATTTTGTAAAAATTACAGAATCTTTAAGAAGGAAGCCCTCTCTTCAGGTCTATTTCAAACATGCAAAAGCATCCACATTTGGCACTTAAATTTTGTGACCTTGCAATCCTTGTTCTTCTAATTGTTCCTAAACCAGGGAAATGTAGTATTTGTTTAAAAGAAAGATAAGACATGCCAGTAATCATACTTTTAGTAAAACCACCTGTTATTACTCAAATTATTAAAAAGAATGCTATCTAAACGCTGACAAAACTTGTGTTAAATTGGATTAATTAAAACAAATACCATTACTTTTATAAAAGGTATTTTATCTCATTTTTACATCCAGCGCATTTCAATTCATAATTAGAACAGACGCAATGGACTTGTTAAAGGAAAACAATTTAATACTTAAACCTGAAAAAGGTTTACTTTTTCGTATTAATAAAAAGACTCAATAAGAGTAGAGATAGTAATACATAGCCTATGATCAAACATCCACAGTTAATTATGGTATTTTAATTCTCAAAAACAGAAGTATTTTTGTCTCATCATCTCTGCTTTCTGAGAACATATTGTGTAATTTTGACAGCTGCAGGACATGTTATACTTCAAAGGAAACAGGAAACCAGCTTGGAATGTCTTTTTTTATTCCACCCCATTGTGACCTCCTACCATACAGATAGCTATCCATGAAACCGGACTGACACCGTATTTGCAAGCTGACTGTTACTATTTCACAGAATACTTCTAGAGATGTTACGGTAGAATGCAATGAAAAACATAAGCCTTAAACAGAATAGCTCAAGCTTTAAAAACACCGTCAAGCTTTATCATGAATTAATTTCTCTTTTAGTTTGGGAACAAAAAGTAATATGGTGAATATTTTCCAGCCTTTCATTGTCTCCATTGTCTTCAAGTTTCCTCTTAGACTGTAAGGCCTATGAAGAATGGCCCTATCTTTTGATTGTGTCTGGAAGTCCTAGTACTCCAGAAATAATATCAATAGCTAACAGTGTTTAAAGGAGTCGCGTTATGTTAAAACAAGTATAACAAAGTTCCATGCAAAATCTTACCTCTTCAAAAGCCAGAAATTATGAAGTGCATCTGGAGCTATATCCAATAGGTCTTTAAAATGGCCACCTAAAGAACTACCTTCCAAGAACTCTTGGAATGAAAGAGCTTCGTAACAAACTCCAGAAAAATTGCTGGGAAATCTTTACATCTGCTCATGGATGTCTGAAAGATAGAATCAGTCTCTAGGTTTTGGAGACTGTATTCTTTTCAGTCAAATCAGGAAGAGTTTACTTTGGGAATTTAATCTAAAGTGTGGCTCGCGATTTTTGACTAAACATGCATACGTTTCTAATAAAAAAATAAAAATCTTTCAGCAGTATTTAAACCTATTTCAATAAACCAACTCTTAAAATATTTTTTCAAGCATTTCTTCCTTTCAAAAGAGCACTCTGTTTAATAAGACATCAGTGAAAAATAAAACAAATCGCATTTCAAATCCAAGGTGATGCATACTCCAAAGAGAAAAATTACTTCCCTAGACATGCTTATAATCAGCTCAACACCATTACCCAACAGCTCTCCTTTAAACATTAATCATACTACAGTGCTTGTTTACTTTCAGATTTTTGTCCCATGTTGGCTTTGTTCCCTTTTCCCTGTTACTTCCAGAAAATACAAGAGAGACTCCTAACTATGTATCAATAAAGTAATTCTACACTAAGGGTAGCTGGTAACATACAAAACTTCAGGTACTTTTCATTCTGTTTAAGGTAGATGTAAATGTAACCTTTTCTAAACAACAGCCTATTTTATCAATAGAATATGAAATTTGGAGAAAAATATTGTTAGCAGAAATCACCCTGAGATGCACAAAATACTAACTTAATCAACAATTCGAAGATATTGCTGTTTCTTACTTCATCACATATGACAGCAAATAAAAATGTTTTTAATTGTGTAATATTGACTCTTCCTCTAAATAGACTTCAGAAAGCTTTTATGTCCATTTACTTTCCTATATTTCTTTGGAAAGAAGAATTTTCCTGAGTCATTACTACGCCAGGTACAGCCATAAGGTATATGTGAAAAAATAGATACCAAATGTAATCCATTTTTCAAAGCCTGTTACTATTTCCCTCTCTTCGGTGGTAGCACTTTAGGAGCTTCCTCTTCTAGTTCATTGCAACACTGTGGACGTCTTATGATATTCGACTGCTTCAGAAGAAATAATTTGGCAATTAGTGTTAGCTAATGGATACTGCAGAACTTTTCCTCCTATTGCAAAGCTGCATACACGTCTTCCAGATCACTGTCTCACTGATGTGTTTTGTAAAATGATGTACCTTTAAAATTTCATTATTATTGATTGCTAGCCGCTTTCTGCAATGCACAGGGCATCCCACTGCCTCACAATGCTTCCTATTCTGAGACAGGAAAACTAGTTTTTAGTATCTTTGTGCTCATCTCACTTTCAAAGGCAATGAGAAAAAAAAAAAAGCAGCAAAAGAGGAAAAAGAAAAAAAGATTTTTTTTGTCAAGCAGAACTCCCAAGACTCCTCCTTATACAATACAAAAATCTGAAATGCATGTTACTCTTGCTATTTTTTATACCTATAATTCATTTCATCAGACTTTCTTTCATGTATCCATAAAGTGATTCAAACAACAGAAACGGTCTGAGTAAATACAGAGTTGGTTTTCATTTTATGCCCGGAACAACTAGGTTTGCAGATATGAAATTTCAGTTATTACATTTAACATAGAGAACTACAGCCTTTCAAACATACAAAGTTTTATTAATCTCCAACAAATGGGACTTTGGCTCTTACTCAGGGTAAATCACTATGCAGTGTTACTTCTATAATAGCTTTAATTAAATCCGTTCTGGTTTTATTCAGGTTGGAGACCACAGAAGGGCACAGTTGGCTGCCTGAGCCTTTTGGCTATGACAGTACTAACGGTTAAAGCACTGCACAAGCCAGTGTCAGTTTTTAATATGACTTGCTAAGGTCATTTCTATCCACAGTACAGTAGCAAGAGGCAAAAAGAAACATAACAAAGGATAATGCATGTATGTGTAGCTGGGCAAGTCAAAGTGCATTTTATTGATGCACCACAGGAGAAACAGCAGCACTGGATTGCTCTGCTAAGTGTGAAAAACATCTTTTGCCTTAAAATGTGGCTAACAGAGCTACCATCGATCATGGCTTATAGTGGGTCTTCCACTGGGGGCTTATCTTTGTAGACATTTCTATATACTCAGATACTCAAAACAGATCTTTCTCTACTCATAAATAAGCCAAATTCCAAGGGTTCAGATACAGTTATGGCTCAGCGAAACAATAAAAAAGGTGACAATGAACCGGATTCGGTTCAGCTCCATGACAGTCCTCCCCAGCTGGAACCCAGTTCAGGACTCAGTGTAGTACGTGGAGGTTAAACAGCTCAAAAAAGTATCTCTGGTCCAAAGATTTTCCATCTGAGGCAGAAAAAAAAGAGACAAACAGCAAAAGCATCATTATTCCCATTTGCAGGAAGGAATGACTTGCACAACATCCCACAGAGGATCTGGAGTAGAACTAAAACTCAAAGCTGGTAAGCCCAGCTTGCTCCATTTTCTGGCTGCAAAAGATGGTGCAGACATGACACTACTATTTAAGACTCTCCAAAATTAAAAGGATTTTGACCCCACACAGAGTCATAGGTATTCAGCATCCATGAAAAATAAGAACTACACAAGGACTAAGCAAGATAGACAGAAAGAAAATACATATGCTTTTTATGGAGGTTGCCAAAATAGATTTTCCTTTTTTAACTATGCTGTAGTAGCAGTAGGGAAGCTGATTCATCCTGTGAGTACACAGCAGTTGATCCCTGCTAGAGCTGCTGTTTAAGTTTAATTGGAATACACAGCACTTTTGTAACATTTACATCATGGAGAACATCTAAGAAAAGCAGAAAGACCCTTTCAGTTCAACACACTTATTTCCGTTGTGATCCTTATCACTGAACCCAAGTGGAAATATGAGCCACAGAATGATTTCTTTGCTGCCCGTTTCAGTCAGTAACTCCAGAAGCAGAACCAGCTGCTTGCAGAGGAGAAGAAAAACAAGCCAATGCTGGCTAACTCAGGGGACTGGCAATGGGATATGGAGCCTTTCATCTACAGGTCACTGCTCTGAATCCAGCACAGAGATGTAGCAACTGAGAAGTTATTACCATCAAATGGAGGATCGGTGGCCTAAGAGAAATCATTTAAATGGCTTCAGCTTTATACAGGCACCCACAGCAGAGAAAGTATTGTTACAATTAACAGAACTGCATAGTCGTCAGCAATGTGGAAGCTTTTGGTGTTTTTCTACATTACCAGAAACAGAATGGTGCTGCTGAAAAAATCCTGTAATGCTTTTGATCAAGAAAATATATCATAAACCTGAAGAATTGGGGTTTTTCCATTCTTATCATTAATTTAGTTTTATTTAGCTTCCTTTGGTAGCTTCCTTTGCCTTTTCCCATGGTGTAGATCAGAAGATAAAAGTCTTCTACTTCTAAACATTACTTTTCCTAAAAAGTAATTTACACAAATACTGCGAGGTGAAAAATCGCAGCATTTGCAAAGGCCAGGGAAGGAGAAAATTCGTCTGATGAAAACTGCAACAACTTTGCAGGGAAACAAAGTTATAAATCAAGTGTATCTAGATAAAGCTAAAATTCCCAGTCAGAAGTGCAGTTGTGGTGCCTGACTAGAGCCAAACCTCAGACATCCCACGCTCCTCTCCCCACCATTCCACAGCAGTCCAGACTGCATCTGGCATCCTGGTGTCTCCAGCCGTGGCAGTGTGTCCAGGTGAGAAACCTCGCTTATAAGAATCAACAGTGGGACACATCCAAACCAGAACCTTCCACTGTTAATATACTTGCTGGCTCAAGCATTAAACAAAGTATTTTTAACTGACAACTTCCAATTTTCCAGAGAACTGGGGGGTGTGTGTGAGGAGAGGGCTATGTGTGTGTAACCTATAACATCTATAAAATTTCAAGATGAGTTTTAGCAAATGCTACTACAGAGCAGCTTTAATATCAGAGCATAAGGACCACTAGCAATTAGTTTTTCATCTACAATATACCTCAAAGACTTTATACATACCTGCTTGCCTCTACTCAACAGTCAGGAATTGTGATAACCAGGTGGCTTTTCAGGACATACGTGACTTGTTGCAGTGTTCGCATTTCCTGTCTTAGCCTTTGACGCTTTTTTTTTTGTTTGTGGAACCATAGAACGGTTTGGGTTGAAAGGGACTTTTAAAGGCCGTTTAGTCCAACCCCCTCTGCAATGAGCAGGGACACCTTCAACCAGATCTGATCGTTTTTGTGGCCCTCCTCTGGACCTGTTCCAGCAGGCCCATGTCTTTCCTGTGCTGGGGAGTCCAGAGCTGGACGCAGTGCTGCAGGAGGGGTCTCACCAGAGCAGTGTAGAGGGGCAGAATCACCTCTCCTGTTTACTGAAACCGTAACCACTTTTGCTTGTGGATACATGAATTGCTTCATGCATATAGGTAAATCCATTGAAGCCTAAAGCATCACTTACCCATCCTCTAAGCAACGCAACACTGGCTGTTCCTCTGCTTCCATTCAGAACACCACCCACCAAAAAATGGTGAAAAGCCTCCCTGATATTATAACAAGAAAGTGCCAAAATATGTGCTTCTTGTTCACTATTTTGAACAAATCATCACAGAAAGGATTACTTAGCTGTAGCTGTTTGATAAGAATTTTGTCAACCCTTTCTATTTAACGGCAACACTTTCTGCGTCTAACAAAGCCCAGTGAAGCAACTCTATTGTGACTTATACATGAGACAGCAGCCTCCTCCAGAATCCTCGTACAGCATTAACATAACTTTCTTAAATGAGAAGCAACTAACCACATTCTGCCACAAAAGCATTCAGGAAAGCTAAAGCAAATAATGGATTCAGGCAGACATGTTTCTGTTGTATTTTGTATTCCAGTTAATATTTCTGATTTTATCAATCACATTATGTAGGTGCAAATGTCACAGCAGAGGCCACACAGTTACTCAGAGTTTAATAGTTAGAGATGCTTGAGCTAAATAAATTTGTGCAGTTCCATTGTGAAAATTCTGCGTTCAATACGTCTCATCAAATCTTGCTGCCTGGTGTGCCTGGATTGGTTTAATAGCATGTTCAGCTGTAGAACAAAACACACAAGGGCAACAGCTCAAGAGTCCTGATCAGTCCTTTTCCACTCCGCAGGTACATGTAATGTTTCTGCAGTTAAAAAACTCATATATATATGCTCACTGCAGTTCTTTATTGATGGAAAAAAATGTTTCTGCATATTGATAATAACAGCTCTGCAAAGCACTCTGAGCACTATGCAATTTCAAGCCTTACGGAGTATGCAAATGTAAGAATTTTTTTTAAACAAAAACTGCTGCAAATATTTACAGGATGCAGAGATTGTTGAAAAGCTGAGTCCCTAACAGTCACTCCAGGAAGCATCCATTTAGGTGCATCCACAAAAGCAAATGATGCCTCTCCTGTTTAAGAATAAGACAGCGATGACAAAAGAGCCAACCTCTAGTGAAGTATATGAATAGAAATCCCAAGGTTACTTTCTAGAAGATATAGAACTATTAAAGCAAGCTGGGATTTTGTAAAGGTTAGGCTTCACAATTCTGCCTTTTGATCATCTTGCAACAAATGGCTCATTTATTTGAATTTTTTTGTTTCTTTTTGACATATTAGTTAGGTGCACAATGTAGTTTGACCTATAATTCTCAGCTCAGCAGTCAGGCATCTCTCATACAGTCAGTATTCTTCACATTTAGGTATGTCTATAGAACTATAGACAGTTCTATTATGTGAGCCAGTTTTAAGCACTGTAGATAAAAATCTGGTCCCAATGAATCAAGCATCACAGCTTCAGCAAAACAGGTATTATACCATATATTATGTAATTATATTCCTGTAGTGAGGAAGAAACAAAAAATCTCAATGAAGTACAAAAGCAAATAAGTTAATTAGTAATCCTATAACGTTTTAAGTGAATGCTATACTTTCCCAAACCCTCATGTAGGTTTTCCACAGCAATGTTTCTTTTTTCTGTACTCAGCTTTGTAGGATGACTAAAAACCTACAGGAAGTCACTGACCTGGATACAGAAGAGAGACTGAGGACCATGACTAAAATAGAGACTTTTCTTTATTAAATTAACATTTGCACCAATTTACACAACTATCCAACATATCCCATGAGCTATGCTTTTACTTTCCAGATGTGAGGGGCTACCACAGAGAAAGGGTAGGAAAAGATCAACCTCAGTAATGAGAGCTGGGAAAAAAAAAAAAAAAGAAGAAGACACAGCAACCCATCACATCATATTTCCCATGAGACCTAACAGTTGGGCTGAAAAGCATCTCGGCTTCATAACCCCTTGCCCTACAAAACAAAGGCACCGGCTTAGATAGTGTTTGACCATCCAGACTAAAGGAAGCAGAGTCTGAACCCCCAATGCTAACCTGAAGTCTCCTACAGATACCTGCCATGCTGTGCAAAAGAACATCCCGACTCCAAACAGAAGCCACAGAGCGGTAACTGGGAAGTCCCACCATTACCAATGTCACCCCATGGCAGGATTCAAATCAGTGCAAATCAGTTGAGCCTGGAGCATGCTGCTGCCAGAAGTATATACGCAGCAATGACAGGATAGTGACAAACAATGGTAATTTTTTTCAAAATGGAATTTAAATAACCTGGGAGACAAAGGAAATATTTACAAAGGCAAAATACTGTTGAAGGGGAGTGACTGCTTTGTAATGTTTCTAACAACAACAGGAAAGAAGTACTGTAAGAAAAGCAAGGGAAGGTACTCTCTTAGTTATGGGTGGCCATTCTCATGTGCGCACTTCTGCTCCCCAAATCGGATCTAGCTAAAAATTCTACAGTCACCATGTCTGTAACATGACCTGAAGCTCCTCAGGCCTCAGCCAACCCATGCAGAAGATTTCCACTTCTGCCACGTCCTCTGTGTTTGTATTCCTATATCCACATATCCCTCATTCTTGTGCCAGAAGACACCTGTCGCAAGGTCCCCTAGACATCTATAGGCAGCTGAAACTCACTACAACGTCATCATCTATCATGGAAACCATCTGAGCCTCTTGCCTGGAAAACGGCTCCTCATCGGCTCAAGAACAGTCCTGCCTCCTGCCACCGCAGGGCTTCCAGAAACCTGCACTGAGGCTGCAGTAATTCAGAATTCAATTGATAGACTTGGCAGGAAGAAAAGGGAGTGCAGTGATCTAGTCTCCAACATGTATCTTGCATTTGTCTATAACAATGGTGCACCATAAGATTTTGTAAAAGACAACATTCAAGCCTTTCTCCTATGAGAAATGATGTTAAAGATTATGTTAAAGTCTTTCTCTGACTCTTGCCCTGCCAAGCTCAGTACTTCCTGATTTCTTTAATCATACAAAGAAATCCAGTTACCTCATAGACAACCTTTTCTATTTCTTTCCCTTTCTATCCGATCTGTAGCGCTTGTACTTAGAACCCTTTCATTCTTGTTTCTGTGTGCATTACCCACTAAATATTGTTCTTCTAGATATCTGTGGTACCTACTGAATTAAATAGTTTATATTAAGATGAATGCCCAGTATGTTTAATATAACAAACACTCCTTAGATCAATATATGGCGGACAACTGGCACACTTCCAGTACATTGCAAGGTAATGATTTTGTGGGCATTGACTCTAGAGTAGGTCGCCCATTAGCTCACGTATGTATGTTCTTCTATTAATTATGTTAGCATAGCCAAACGATAACTTCATCACTATATTCCTCACTAATGCTGACACAAGTCATGCATCTGATGCATGATGTTAGCCGTGTGGATACAAAATTATTTATAACATCCATAAGTTCGGGAATGGTAAGAGAAGTGGGACTTGAAATCATTCACCTTTTGTTAACACTGAACACTGAAAGAAACAGTGTGAAGGGATGAGATAAACAACAAGCTTATAAGGAATTAATGATATATCAAACTGCATCTTTTTGCTCTCTGAGTCATCCTGCAAATCAAAGGTTTCAAACTAAGGTCAGGAAAGTAACACTTGGAAAGTTACAAAAAAATATCAGTTAGGGAAAAACAATCACTAAAGTGTCACTATCATAGCTTTGTTAAAACCCCACACCTAAGTATCTAATCACAAGTGTAACACCTGAGTGCCAGTCTCCTCTGATCTGTCTGGAGCTGAACAAGCCATAGCTTTACTAAAGTTCTTTTCTTGTCAATGGGTAAAACACCTCGAAAGCAAGAGAGCTGTACGTATTGATTAGAAATTCCTCAGATGTTTCAGTATGTCCCACTTCATACCCACCAGGCACACATTTCACACACAGCAAGAGTGTCAAACAATGTATCTACATCCAAAAATTTTCATGTTTTTCACGCTTTGGGAAAACCACCACCATTTTCTGAGGTAAGAAAGCCTAATTTTATAGAGGAAAATTGATGCAGACCATGTGTGTGGTCTA
Source organism: Steatornis caripensis (assembly GCA_013398225.1). Classification (NCBI taxonomy): domain Eukaryota; kingdom Metazoa; phylum Chordata; class Aves; order Caprimulgiformes; family Steatornithidae; genus Steatornis; species Steatornis caripensis. Next base: position 960,138 of record VZSC01047435.1, read on the forward strand.
ATCCTGGCACTCCATGACTGCATGCAACAAGCATGGTCCTGAATTACAGGGCTTCCCTGACACATTAGGGTATACTTGGCAGTCTGCTACAGTCAGCCAAATTCCTGAAACAGTTAAGAATTTACTGGGCATAATCTCTCTCATCACGTCAGAATAACCTTAATTTTCCCCTGAGATTACTTCAGAGTACTTGTGACACAAAAATATTTGACACTACATTGCCTCAGCACTGTTTATCAGCTCTGCGGACTGCAAGGCAAAGCGTGAACTGGGAGCACAACGTATGGCTATAGAGCATGTGAGAGTATACCAGATACTTAGAAGAGTTAAGGTTGTATCAGTAGCCTTACTACCTCATTCTCTGTGAAATTCTACTGGGTAAAGCTGAGAAAGGAGTTAAAAAAAAAAAAAAACTACAGGAAGAAAAAGAGCAAGACCCTGCTCCAAGTGAATTCAGTATTTCCACTTCCAAGTAAGCATCTTACTGCGTTCTACAGGGCACCAGAGAGCAAACAATAGCTAATGCTATATTTCTCATAAAAGCACAATCAGTAATTGAGCTGTAACTGTGGTATGGTTTGTACACTGTTTGAGTTTCAAACTTGGTAATTACTCTAGATCATCCATCAAAAATTGTTCACCATTTCCAAGTTTTCTTACACTGTCAGCACAGCAGGACCCCTTCCTCTTGAAAAAACAGGCTTTTCAAAAACCATTTGGTCAGCCTTACATTAATGTATGCCTTAATTTTATCCTATAGTAACAGGAAGAAAAAGAATTGGGCCGTAGGTCAGATGAAGTACAGTCAGGCACCCTGAATTCTCCCCTGCTATAGGCTTAATACAAGAAATACTAGATATACTGCAGCTGTACCTAGAGTCACTTGCTAATAATTAGTATTTCTGATTTCATGTCCTTGTCAGTTTTACACTGTATACTGAAGGAGACAAACTGTATTAATTGATACAAAGACCTATTGTTTGGAAAAATAAAGTCTCTCTTTGAGATCTGCATAGCCACCTGAAATACTGTTTGTCTACCTCTTCAGTTCTGTTTAATACGTATTTGGGACTATAACATATCAGTTAAATGCTGTCTCTCAAGTGTAATACTCTTCTCCCTGTTAATTGCAGAAAACGTAGATTTCTGCGCAGTACCAGAAAATGAAAGAAGGTCATGACATTCTAGTGGGCTTTTTTATGGCTTATGAAACCTTCATTAAACTTTTAGAAGACAAAGGCTTGAGTGGCTTGGGAGAAAGCAAAAAACCTCAGAGTGCTTCTGGGGAACATCACCTGTAACTTATTCTCTTTGGATGCTTTTTATGGTACAGCTCAAGACAGATGCATGACATGATTCCAACATCCACAAACCCGAGGCACGAAGTAATTGAATCCATAACCAGAAGCTGGTAAATGGGTAGTCTTATGAGTTATTCTGTAAGTGTTAGATGGAGAACAGATTGCTTCACAATCATTATTTTGCTGTAGTGCAGAAATCACGTAATGAGGACTTCATGCTGTTAGGATCCTAACCCTTGATTGTTAGAACATTTCAGTCATATTAAAAAAATTATTTATTGCAAGCAGATAGGGAGAAAAACAGTAATTGGAAGCTCAGCAGTGGGTTAAAGCCACAATTTATTTACTATTTCCCTCACATTAGATGAAACATTAATAGGATTATTAATAAGAATTCTGTACTGGGTTTGTCACTTAGCAGTAATGTATCAAACTATTCTGCTGCCAACAGCATTTTAGTACACTTTTCTTAAGGCTACAGAGAAATCTTATCTATTCTAAAATTACTGAAAAATATTAATTTTTATAGTTGCTTGAATTAGGACGTGACCTTTAAAGTAGAGAGGCAAAAACAATACATCCATCCAATGATACTGATTTCTCAGTTACACAAGGTGAATGCATTAAGGAAATAGAATTACAAATTAAAATTCAGCACTGATTTATTTAAAATAAAGTGCTGATGAAAAGTGATTCTCTTTACAAGATGCTTTTCTAATTTCCATTCCAATTGCTATCACCACTGTAGTCATTAGATCCCAGAAAAGTTGGTTCTATTTTTAGTCATGTAGTTATAATTCAGAGTTGCTTCAGGCTTTTTGTGTTACTTTCCCATTTAGTTTAGCTTGATTCTTGACACAAAAAGAACCCCGCCAACTCCAACACCTTCCTTCACCAGTTGCTCAGATGCCCACAACAACTTCAGAAATGGGAAGAGGGAAACAGGATAGAGGAGTAGCCTCTGACCTCTGCAAATGTGAGCATATTTTTGTTATGGTAGCATAATACCTGTTAACAGTTCACTTGCACATCGTTTGCCACTTGGACTTTAAAGAAGATTCACTGTTTCCAGGACAAAAACAATAAAAATATTCCTCTTAAAAATATCTCAAGTGAAATCAGTCAAAGCTTCTGCTGTGGCAACTTCTCAAAATAAGATACTGCATGGCTTTTATTTTTAAATTTCTGAGATGAAATTATTATAGAAAGTATTCATTTTCATAGTTCATAGATTAACTGAAACAAATGTTCATAAAAGTAATATGGGTATAAGACACAATGAAGTACTAAAAAATCCCCATAATGTTTAGCTATTCCCAGTTCATTTACTCAAATGAGAAACGTACTTTGCAACAGATTTTGATTTGTTACTTTTTCTATATATAGACACACATACATATGCTTTTATATACATACACACACATGATTTTTTTTTTTAATACAACTTAGGTCAGTCTCAGAACACAACCTTTTAAACATGAACCTAATTGCTGCAGATAATAATCAGATGAAAAGTCACAAAATAATAAACAGGAAGACTTCTGATCCCAGGTTAGGAATGAGAAGGAAGCAGCTTGCTTTGAAATAATTATTTTACTGCAGAGCAGAAATGGCATAATGAGAACTTCACGCTGCCAGAAGCTGTAACCCTTGATTGCTGGAATACAGCTGTCACATTAAAAATGACACACTGCTAGTAGATTGGCATAGCTACAGTAATCATAGACCTCACATCTGTGCTACACTTGCCCAATTGAGGAGATTTTTAGTGCAAGTCTAGGCCAAGGTTAATGAAATTATTTAATACGCTTTATTGTGGCAGTGTTGTTCAAAGAAATAAATGGAAAAGTACATTAAAACTTACTATCCTGATTGACAATATAAAAAAGTTGAAAAGCCAGAATGTGTTGCTCTAATAAATCATCTTTAAGAAACCATTGCACAGAACTACAGGTAGTTTAACTAAATTGTTCAGTTATAGTTATATACTTTAAAGATAAATGCTTAAACCAAACCAAAGAAAACAGTTTTCATCACGACGCTGATTAGGGAAAACCAGCTTAAGCACATCTTCAATGCAGATCACATTTTTACATTAAGTTCTGCATTTCTATATGAAATGCTATTCCTGTAAGCATGAGCCAGGCAGCCTTCATTGTACCTCAGCTCCTTAGTACGCACCTGCAAATATAACGAACGTAAGTTCACTTGTAAGCCTAGAAGTACAAATGGGATTGTAGCTGCCAAAGGAAGAACAACTGCCCTAAGACTGAGTTACACTGGTTCAAAACAAAATAGTAGCGACTCCTCTCATTGCTAATACTGTCTACTCAGCAAAATATTGCCTTATGTAGAAACTTGCTTGTAAACTTCCACGTTTCACAAAGAGGGGAATAACATACTTAAGTTTCACCAACCAGTATTTCCTTTAGTGTGAATATGTTCTTTATCATGATTGCAACAATTTTAAATATTTGGACACGGTTCTCTATCTTGAGGGGAGGACAATCTTTAGCACTGGAAATAAACGCCTTATAGTTAAAAGCCCCATCAGAACCCATTTGAAAAGTCCTTTCTCATCACTCTGAAGACTTTAGAAAGTCCAGCAAAAACCTCACTATACAGTTCATGACGATCAAAGTGCTTTGATACTGCAAATCTTACAGAAAATCCTAAAGCAGGTTGGATTACGTTGGATTAAACAAAGAATCTGTGTAGAGTCTCAACTGGGTAAAGAGAATCATCATCTCAGTTTAGTCATTTGGTTTGGGGGTTTTATTTTGGGGGGAGGGGATGGAGGGAAGCTGTCCCCTCTTTCTCAAGGAAAGAAGAAACTTCACTAATTAACGATTGGTGACAGGAGAAAGGGAAGAGTTATTAGCAACCTTCTGGCTGAGTTCAGCAGAGGCAAAGTTAAAAGTAAGCAGCAATAAGAACAGGTCAAAGAGAGGTCCGTGTTATTATGGACTCATTGTTTTGTGACTGCACAGGAACACAAGGAAAAGAAAACTAACTGGGCACTCCAGGAGGCAGTACATTAACAGAACTACGGATTGCCTGTTTCTTTTTGTTTGTGGTTTAGTTTTTTGGTTTAGAGTTTTGTTGTTGATGTTTTTTTTTGTTTTGTTTTTAAACTTTGTATAAAGTATTTGAAACAGATGAGGAAGACACGGAAGCCTCACTAGAGCTGGTATTTTGGTTTTACCATGAGCTCTGGCTAGAGGCAGCATATGGCTGTGGTGAGACACTCACCAGTGTAGACTCAAGCCTGCTAGACTCAATGTCTGGGTCAGAGGCTGAGGGAAGAAAAAGAGGGGAAAAAGAAAAAGAGAAGTTACATGTATCGCATATTGACAATCTTGAGCAATCAAAAATCATGAATCAGGTTCAAAAGTACCATAAATCTAAATAAATTTGAAACTTGAAGTAACAAAACCAGAAGTCTGATTAATTTTACTTTGCTACATGTTTTGAGAGGGTCGTTAGATCCTGTTTTCCTGGCAACTCACTTCATTATTCTCATTTATTTCCTGGCAACTCAGTGACAGTAGCATAAGAAGAGGAAAAGCATCAACAGAAGAACTGCCCTTCCTAGTGACTTGCATCAATTTGGATTCCCCTATTCAGGAACACATCAGATTATGACTTGGCCCTACACCATTATTAAACCCCTCCTGAGAAGCACTGATTGGAATATTTTACAAGGAAGTTACAAGAGGAGCAGTGTCAGAAGGTTAAATGATAAAAACCTTACAGACATTCTTCATTTGCAGCACTGCTTCCATGCTCCCCACACCCAGAGACGGACTGCACTTACCTCTGGTACCAATTTCCTCCCCCACATCTGCAAGAAAAAAATACTAGGATTCACAGAAGAAAAAAAAGAAATGTAATTGACCTTGCAGTTAGATATCAACGTGACTCACCAAAGGAATAGGAAGAACTAATATTGCAAATACCAAATACCATTGTGGTGCAAAAGATTATTTACCAAACATTCTGCTGTGAAATGCAACTGGGAAATTTGAATGGGTCCCTGATTACGAACCTTGAAGTCCATAGGCATTTACTGCATTCACTGAGCAGTAGAGTTGGACTTGTGCACCTCGGGGAGCGTAGTTCAGAAACAATGCCCTAGAATTGCAGACCTGTTGCCCTATGGCATTTGTTTGTCCAGATTGAGCTGTTAATTGAGCAAACAGCTAACAGATACAATTTCAGTAGGTACAACTAGATATAGAAGATAGCTTTTTCACTCAAAAATTATCCCTCGAATGGTAGCAGGCAACAGGAAAGTTATTAGTCTATTGTTCAGATAAAACTCACACTTGCAATGAAGTCTTCAAATTATCTAGCCAAATATTATTTTTTCTGTGTATAAACTTATCTAGAGTGAGTTAGAACATGTGCAAAGCATTTCATGGCCCCTCATGATCATTTCTGTCTCACTACAGTATGGCAGTAACAGAGATAACCACTGAAGAAAATAAACACCAACACCTATCAAGACGAATGAAGAATTTCTGTAGTACTTATACTGTTGTAACACAAGCGTACTAACATGCAGTGGGAAAAAAAAAAAAATCAGCTGCAGCATAACTGAGTGTAAGTACATTAATTTTCAAGTAATTTGGGCTTGAACCATTACCTGATACCAAAAAAAGCTTCATGAAGTAAGGAAATCCACCACAACTGTGAATCCAGCCATTATGATTTTAATGGATATGAAGCTAAGTACAGACTTAGCTTACTGACCACTTTCATACTTGCATGCTCTATTAAATGCACACACAATTTGCAATTGAAGGGAAACAGGTATTTTTAATATTTCCTTTTTTAAAAAGCTCAACCTGTAGCATCAAATTGTGTCACGCATTGCCAAATAAAAACAGCGCTATCAGTCTTTATTTGATATGCTGCTATAAACAAAGTGGTGCCAAGCACAGAGCGCAAATATGTTGGTACCTTGCTGCTGAGATGCCTGCAGCTATTTATGGGGCAGGCTGTCAGTCACAAGAATTTGTTAAAAAATTCTTTAAAATGTGACAGAGAGGATCAATGTTAAACTTGATGTGAGAGGCTTTTTTTAGTACAATTTATGTTCCTATTACTTTATTTTTCCTATAGCAAGGGTAGAGAAGGCTACCTGGGCAACAAGGATTAACAAAGAGAGGAAAAAAAATAAAGATGCATTTCCAATGTTTTGTTATTAGCCCTTACCAAAGAATTTAATCAGTTGAATTTTCCTATTAATGCAACTGAAAATTTAATGAGCTTCTTAATTTATGACTACACTAGGCTTGAATTATAAAACAATAACACAAGCTGCACACTAATTGCCTGAGTGTGTCTGACGATGACAGCACGTTTAGGCTTTCACTTTAGTATCTAATCTAAATATATCAACAAATAGCACAAAAATCACTGCAGTTGCTCAAAAAGACAGGACAGAATTAATTTTTTTTTGTGACAAACAAATCCATGCTATTAAAGCATTACCCTTACTGTTATAGTCCACATTGCAGTAGAGAATTTCCAAGCTCTTTGCTTAATATTAATAAAGTTTTGTAGCACCCTTGAGAACTTGTTAAGAAAGATTATTCCCACTAAAGCAATAACCGGAAACGAGATCAAGTTGGTATTATCATGAAAATTTAGGGTCTGAGCCAGGTCTTAGAAGGTACTGAATGTACTCAGCTCTTTCAAACACGCCTGGAGCTGTAGACATGTACATCTTCAGAAGACAGAGCCTATTCTTTGCTCTGTTCTGTGATACTGCAGCCTTTTTCTTGAATGACTTCCCCATTCATTTCAAAACTTCCTGGGGCTATGCAGTTACCAAAAAGGTCACTGTGCTGGTCTACTACAGCTCAGCAAAAGCATTATGGCTGGGAGTCCCTGTAGTGTAACACAGGGCAGTTTCGTGCAACATCTTAAGCACTACCTGATCTGCACTGCGTCGCAAACGAGCACGCAATGCAACAGCGGGGTTCAGCTTGCTCAGGCCAGATGATCTTAGCAGTACAGATCCTCACTGCAGCAGACTAGTCGCAAAGGATATTTTCCATATGAAAGTCAAGTTTTGAAATGCATCTCTCGTTATCCCAAACAAAAGTTTTCCCATCGGGCAGATATTATTTGTCAATTTTTTCTTTTTTATTTAATTTTTAGTTTAACAGTTTTATGCTATTTCATGACAGTTTAATAGTAGTGTTAACTACAAAATTGGAACATTACATAGGAGTTGACATGTTCTGGTAACCTTATTTTTTAAAATTGTCTGTACTGTTTTCTTCAAAACAGAAAATACACAAAGAAAATTAACACACCTTATACTGCATTAGCAGATTGTGGGGAATTGGTTGGTTTGGGGTGTTTTAAGTATTATGCATTGATACTTCTGATAGTCATAAAAATTATATTCCAGGAAGTACCATTATAAGAGAAATTGAATATGTCCAAAATGAAAGTTTCCTAAATTAATCTAGCATCTGGATTTCACTAAAAGTTATGTTCTAACCTTCAGTCAAAATCCTGTTTTCACCTGGATCTTAACTGGAAAAAGCAGTACAGTATTTTTTTTATTTTGTCCTTGAGAAGATGGAGTTATTGCTAATTCATGTCTACCTTCACACTTTGACACCTGGAATAACACTATTTGTAAATTTGAGCTGCCTGCCAGTCTTGCCATCAGGTGGTGGTAAAGGTGGGGCAGACCCAAAAGTATCAGAATTCAAGTTAATTCTAGTCCAACACAAATCAGCTACTTACACGGCATATGTTAACTCTCATTTGGTGTATGACAATAGCTCTCTCTCCAGTGGGACAACTGGTAACGTTTTGGCCACAGATGTATAGAAACTTTGAGGAGCAGCAGATTTCTGGACTTTCTGGTTGCTGTAAGGTGTGCATCACTATTTTTCAATTATACTGGCTATGCTATCAGACAATTTGTTGCAAGAATACAATAAACTCATTGCAAGTCATCTCAACAGCATAAGGTAGTTGCTACTTCAGGAGACAATTGACGTACTTCGGATGTTTATGTGCATCATTGTTGGAATTAAGTGATCTGGAAGGCTGTAGATCACTAATTGAACATCTAACACTACTTCATTTACCACCAAGACAAGTAGTTTATATCAGTCAACTTACTGGGTTGGGGGAGGGGTTGTTTGGGGTTTTGGGGGATTTGAGGCAGGGAAGGAAAAGGGTGCCATTTATGGGCATTAGTATTCAAATTGTCTTCCCCAGCCTGCCCCTTTCCCCTCTTCCTCCCTCTAAAGGAAACACACAGGGAAGAACAATAACAGAAGCAGTTGCAGGGCCTATCAGTGTCATTTGTCACTGCCAAGATTCATCACTGATACAGGATTACAAGGGGGAACAACTGAAAGGTTAAGGATTTATCTAGAACATCTGAAACGGGTATTAAACCGAGATTTATAGCAAAATGCTTAATGAAAATTAATGTTTACTACCTTAGCTGCTATAATACTGGAAACAAAGAAACTCGTTCCTTTCCCAGGAGCCACCATTGACCTCTTCCACTGGTTAGCAACACCTAAGAGCAGGTACGCATGTTTAACATTTTGTAGTTTGACTTTACTGCACAGAAACTTAGAAATATGTTCACAAGGGTGGAGCACTAAGTGCAGGGGCAAAGGCTTCTGGAGATGCCTATGAGAAACAAGTTTTAAGTGCCTAACTGTGGTTCACTGCCTGTCGAGACGAACACCCTATGACAAGTAAAGACTTTTATAAAAGCTAATAGAGGCAGTTTTATTGGTTTTGTAGAGCTATCATCAGCTTTTTCCTTTCAATATCTGTCTAATGACATGCTTTTTAAGAAGAGTTATAGGCTTGTAAAGATCAATGAAAAAATAACAGATCATGAGCAGAAGTATTACAAGCCTGACATCTTCATGCCCATGCTGTTATGCAGGTTCACCTTAAGCTGATAAGAGACGATGGTACTACTGCACAGCTTACTTGTAGGAAGCGAGCCACATAAAATAGATAGGCTTTTAGCTTTCACTACATAACCAGGTTATGAATTGCTTAAAGTTCTAGAAGAACACATTTTTTTAATATGAAATGGCAAAAACAAAGGCTTTCATATACATTAAAAATAACAGCTTCCATTATAAAAAGAAATAGGAAGAAGAAAATCATTACAGATTTCCATGTTGTGCTTTTTGCAGTAAGTGTATCTATTTTTTCTCTGAATTGGACAATTACAATCAACTGAAATATTTCCTGTTCTTATTAAATTATGTTTAACAAGATTTAGATTTAGTGCTGTAACTTACTGTCTAAAATACTACACAGATTTTTAATTAAAATAACTTTTACTTGGAATTAAATCAGCAGTATTCTTATAAAAAATACAGGTTATGATTTGTTCATTACTACCTCTCTTTCAATAGAAATGATGCATTCAAGGGAATTTTTATTCAATAGTTTTGAACTAGTAGCAGCAATTTACATGTTGCATACCTGAACATTTATTTGTGTTAGAGGAAACAGATAAAAATAATTAAATCCAGTTGAAACAAATCAGATTCTTCATTTGACCCAGGGTTTCTGTATTACTTTAGTCTAGTATTCAGTAATTATCCAATTCAATAACAAGTGAATTAGGATTGCTCAGTCCCTGTGTAGTTTTAAGGAAAGAGAAATCCCTATCTGGATTTCTAATTATCTGCAAGTTTATTCCTTAAACAAAGCTACATGCAGATAAGGGCAGGCAGAAAAACATTCAAAACATGAGAGAAGTGCCCATCAGGATTTCTAAAGATGTTTGTGTATATTCATTTTGGATATTGTGATGCCTTTAGGCTGTTGAAATAGAAGAAAGAGAACCCTGAGAACAAGGAGGTGGCACAGTTCTATGGGGAAAATTGCTGCACAGCAATAAAACAGACTTCCTTTTGGAGGACTCACTGAGGACTATGGTTTAAGCAAAGATAATAGAGCTAGTTTTAGATCTCTGTAGCCTTAACACAACATGGAAGAATTTCTTCACATTATCTTATTGACAAAGGTTTAATTATCACTAAAAAATTCCTGGAACAGTCTTATTTTAAACAGTGTTAGTTATGCAGATTTTGAGAATATGACCAGAAAGTAGTATTTAAAAAATAAACATTAAAACCTCTTGATTTAAGAGCCACATATCCTATCCACATCCAAATAAGTTTGAAACACTCTATACAACCAAATAAAGCTGACAAGCCCCCACACTAAAAATCACACAAGTGGTTCATATATACACATAAATCTAACTTTTGCAAGGAACATTTCTATTCTCTACATCAGTTAGTCCACTGTGACACTTTAGGTGAGATACAATGTTGTCGCCGAGAGGAATCAGAGACACAATCAATATGATTGATAGAAATGATTCATTTATTGCAATCGTGCTATCCCTATTTATGTAGCTCAATCATACATATGCAAGCTTAGTCATACATATGCAAGCCCGATCATACATATGCAAATAATACTCTGCTGATTGGTCACTGCCCGTATGCGAAACCTCATGCCTTCTGCATTCCTGCGGTTGATAAGTGGTTTCATAGCTGATACATGGTTCAGCTAGTTTCTGCTAACACATTACTTTTAACTACAAGATCAGTCTATCCTTGCATTACTACACAATAGCCAGTTCTTCACATACAGTCTTGTCCTTGCATTGCTACACGACAGCCGGTCCGTCCGTCCCTGCATTGCTACACAGTAGCCGGTTCTTCATAATGCACAATAGCTGCGTTCTTCATCTCACTCATGGGAATGTGACCTTTCTCAGACAACCACACGTCCACACAATGTAAAGCAAAACAACAGGATAATGGCATTTGAAAATCTATCCCAAAGGAGCATGCACAGTAAGGGCACTGGGAAAATGTCTATGTCAGCAGTGACTACGTCCATCCATTGATGGACTTATGAACACAGAGAGAATTTGCAAGAAATTCCAAGACAAAGAATGTGGCACAAAATATGACCGGAAACTTTTGGGCAGAAGTTAGGGAAAAAAGTCATCCCTTGTTCAAAAGCACTGCCTGTGCTCAGCAATATAATCCTCAATTTCGACCACCACCATTATAATGTTAGCAGAGCACCAACCACTTATGTTCTTGGTCAATCAGTTAACATGCACTGCACTCTTCTGAGGAAGGCACATTCTTCCTATTTGATAGCTGTGGAGCCTAACACAGAAACGTTTAGTGATGAACCCAAGACTACAGACCAAGTCAAGCCTGCTAAGCTCATAATTTTGTCTCATAGGCTTTGAAACCTACTACCTTGCAAACTGTTGCAAATGAAGCCCGCTTAAAACATAATCAGCAAAACACAAAATGAGTGTTACCTACATTAAGCATCAAACTCAGAAATCGCCTGACCCATACAGAGCCATTTACTAACAGCACATTACTTAAGAACTTGTCTGTTATTAATGTACTTCAAGACAGTATCTGCTGCCTTGTTATTTGACAGAATGCATTTTTAAGAAACACATCACTATGAAATACAAAATTAGTGGCTACAGAGAAGATCAAGGAGTCAGCATTGCAGAAATACATTCAGACTTTATCCCAGAGGTTCTGTGTCTAAACTTTGAGGTTATTATTGCTTCTCTCTAAAAATAAAGAATGTAATGAATCATTTAGTCTTTCGGTGAGTTTCCCAAGCTAACACACCAGTACAAAGCTGGTAGCCAATTTCAGTTTACTGGCAAGAAACAAGCTTGCTAAAGACCACATCTCCTATCTTTCCCACAGTGTATTTCCGTTATTACAACTGTAGTTTGAAAGCTTTGTCTGAAGAATTTGACAGTCACCAAGGAAATCACTCATACTGCTTCTTCCAGCACTTGATGTCAACAGCTTGGCAATTACCACCTTCCTTAAGGAAGGAAAATTATCTCAATTGATAGTCTGGAGCCTCATTTGTTTAAAAACAAAATGGAGCTATGGATCCAAATTTAAGTAGTAGTAAACAGAGATCAGATCAAGCTTCCTATAATTTTAATGATTTTATTTTATTCGTGTGAGATATAGTCTTCTTTTCTAAGATTATCAGCCCTGCACCAGACTCTTTTTCACTTGTATGGTTTGAACATTTCTCACGTTCCTCCATGCAGTTGGCATGAGAGATTCTCTCAGGAATATACTCTGAAGAATTTCACTTTTGTGCAAACAAGCCAAATGCATAAGTGGTTATGGGAAGCTATCTGAAATTGCATGTGGTGTGCTTCTGCAAGTTTCAGTTCATTTCAGCTCCACCAAAGAAAGTTTAGAGATCTGTGAAAACAGAACCTGAGATTGCACAAAAAGCATAAAACCAATTCCTGCCAGAAGGCCTTGATCGCTTTAAGATGAAAAAGAAAATCTAAAAGGGTGGGTGAAAAAAGCAAAGCTAGATTTGTATCAAGAAACGCAGATAGACATTTAAATTAATTCTGAAGTATGATGCACAAAAATTTATTTCTGACTTAGTCCTTATGACATCTTCACTTTTTGCATAATTAAAGCTTCTCCTACAGGGCATTATGACAGTTTTAAAAATGCTGTCCTCTTTTCATACACAGACAAAAGGTTGGAAAACAGTGAGCATGTGTTAAATAGCTATGTTCTTTTTCCATACGTCTTCTTGATGGTTTGAATTTTTCTTGAGGCAGCGACACAGAGAAACAAAAAAGTGTGACCAAAACTTTAATCTGAGTAATTTTTAATACATGGGAGTTTTTTCTACATTAAAGCTCTTGCAGAAATCAAAAAAAGTCACTGACAATTTTATCTTTGTTTCCTTTAATAAAATTTAACGGGAAGAAACCTGCTTTTTGCAAGCCCACTGTAGTTTTCCAAAATACATTGTTTCGGTGGAGCAGCACCAACTTCCCAATCCTTTTTGGGAAAAGTAGAGTGAGAAGACACAGCATAAATAAGAAGGTTAGGAGAGCAGTTTACCATCACTTGCAAAATCAATAATGCATTACTATTCTCTCACTAAGGAACTGATCCTGTACCCACCAAAGTAAAGACCAGATTTTTCACAGTTGAGAAGACAGTGCTGTAGTGTCATAAATAACTATTGCTTAAACAGGAGCTGTTACAATACTGTAACAAAGTTTTTTTAAAACCCATGCCTCCAATTCTGATTCTCAGAGGAGCAAAGGCTTTAAATATTCCATTCTTGAACAACAAGTAATAAACCTGTAGGGAACCCGGCGACTGAAGTAAAAAATAGAAATTATTTTCTTTTTCCCCGACTAGATCAACTATAAGACTATGAGAAGACCACCAAATCAGATTTTCCAATAGTAAAAGATTTGCTTCTGATGAATACTATGCATTTTAAATATAACAGTCACCTGCAGTTACAATGAAGTCACAACTCTGTGTTTAACATAACATCAAGTGGAAATAAAGACTGAAATGAACTGGCTTGTCAAAGGTAAAATATTTACTAACAAACAATTGAGATAAACACAAAAGACTGAGATTTAGATGCTACCTAGTAGGTCTTGTCTAGTGTTTACACGTAAGAGTGCAACCTGTATGTATTCTCAACAAAACCTCAAGATATTAAGTAGCTCAGTAAAAAGTCCACATCTGAAGTGAAAGAGTTGCATTTCAGATGAAACAAATGGTGAGACAGGTGAAGTCCTATATGTACATAGTTTTCTCCTACAGTCCTGGAGTTTAATCAGCACTAGAGCAGAGGCATGAAAAAAAGAGTAACAATATTGAGTTACACTGTGTAAGCCACACATCCAGTCAGTGGTGTGCTCCACTGTCAGGAAATAGTTCCATGTCTAAGATGATTGTCTCAGAAGACAGAATTACAGTGGCAGATTAGTTCAGAGATCCTTTAGCCAATGCATAATGAAGAGAATGAATTGTATATAGTTTGTGCAATGTACTGAGTGAACCATGAATATATTGAAATACTCTGAACAATGATGACTGTAGAAAAGCTTTCCATGAAATGAGACACATTCACACACTTCCATCAGCTAAATAAAAAAGTTGCATCCCTAGCCAACCATATTCAGCAATGAACTGGCTACTCACTGTTGGTATGTACTGACTTACAAAACCAGATGTTTCAATTGCCATAGCAACTGTATCCCAAATTTGGGCTGTCAAGGTAGATGCAAACAATTCAATCTCTCAGTTCATATGTCCCCTTTTCTTGGGCTGATGCACCATTCCCCGCGTGGATACTAGAAAAATTAGAAGGTGCTATTATATGTGAATGAAAAATGCACATGTGGCCATAAAACGGCAGCAGTGGTGGGGTCCTCACTTCGGGTACCACTGATGGTTTGGAGTGCCAGAGAGAGGCAAATATACTAGCCCTTCTGACTCCTGCAGCCCTGGCAGTGGGCTGCACAGGCAGAAGTGGCACCTGTAAGAAATGGGGAAGAGAGACCAAATGGAGAACACCTGCCTTTCCTCCCATAGCAGATGCGACCCCTTTAGACGACCAATGTAGTTCATCTCAGCGTGGAGATGAAGAGAACAATCACCACTCCTCACAAAAGGCTATTTTTCTCTCGCCCACATACCTGAGGTATACTGCCACATCTTCTCTTACTTCTCTATCAGATCCCATGTTTCTAAGTTGCGCAGGGGAGAGGAAGGAAAACACAGTGACCCAGCAGAGGCAGCGGCCAGTAAAATGAATGGAAGAGTCATGTGGATAGGGGAAAGCCACTTACTTTAGCAGCAGCTCCCTGTACATCCCACCCAAAGTATTTGCAGTCAACTATGGGTAGAAAAAACAATGCTAGAATGGAGATGTAGAGTTGTGCTGGGAAGCATGTAGGGAGAGAGGCACCAAAGGCCTCCCTCCACTGCAAATACAAAGGTGTAAGTGGATCAGACCCCAAGATATCCAGTTCCTAATGGCAATTGTGAGCAGTGGTTAACAGAGCAAATGTCCTCTAAATCCCACTTCTGCTGGATTGTCTTATAACGCCTAGATAATATAATGCTTCATTAAGCTCAAACCATATGTTCTACAACCATCTGAAACTGCAAGACACTCACAATGTGAAGCATTAAGTACCCTCAACAATGCACATTCATTTTAATACAGTCTAGTACAAAATAGTTTAGACCTACTAAGAACCACTGGTCCTTATCGGAAACACAAGTGTGTTTGTGTGATGTTTTTCACATTTCCATCCTGAATAGGTTTCTCTGTTCATTTCAAATCTTCCTGGTAGAAGTCTAATATCTTTCAGTCTCTCTCCTTATTTAGTACTCTTTTCTCAAGTTACTATGAATTTCTTCTCCTGTTGCCTATGGTTAACAAGTCAGATTTCTCAGGCAGCAAGAACTATTGCTCTACCTTAGTGAAGCTTTTTCATCCCATTTACTAGAACAAAAGAACTTCTCTCTCATTTTAAAAAAGCCTCCTGTCCTCAAGCACTTTTCGTTGATGTTTACATAGCCAAGGAGAAAACACAAACACCAAACTGCCACTTTACTGATGGAGAAATGCCTCCTGATATGCCTGGTGGCCTCCATGGACAGTAACAGTATCTGACTGCCTCTGACTTGCCGGCGTTGTTTTGTCGGGCATAGGCAATCTGCATCTGAATTTTGATGTGGTTTCATGTCATCTGCCACCATAGCCTTGAAGTCCTTTGACACATCAGCATTGTTGTTTGTTTCTTTGTTAATTGGACTTGAGAACAATTCACATAATTTGTGCTTGATTATCCTTAATTTCTTAAAATTTCTTGAAACAACATTACAGCATCCAGAGACTTCATAGCATTAAAACTGGAGACCTCTGGGTGGAATAAGTCTGTTTCACTCCTCTGTTTTAAGCACATTTCTTGGAGCTATCTTAGAGCATATCTCCAATTTCTTGGAAAGTACTGTTGTTATTTTCATGGATGTAAAAGTGAGCAGCTGCCTTAACACACTTTTGGAGAAACATGCTGCTGCTAAAGACAAATCCCTCAACATGGCATCCAAAGCGTAAAAACGCAATCATAGCCTTGGCAGAGGGTGATTACTTTCTGCCTGGAGAAGGAGCTGTAAGCATACAGTTTTGAAAGACTCGCTTCACACAGGCTATGTGAAGTATCCATGAGTACAGCAGAACTCCAAAACCAAATACCACTGAAGACTGTCTTCCCTTATTTTTGATTGCAAGTCCATCCCTAAAATATCCGTACGCTCACTGAATGCAGAAACTGTGAAAAACAAAGAGAAAGTTTGTTACTAAGGTATTCGCTTGTGTAAGACCTTGGAAAGACAAAGAAAGGTCTGGATCACTGAATGAGACAACAAGGCATAATCCCTTTAGAGTGGGGAGATCTGAACCATTCCCAAAACATTTCAGCTTATCTATACCTTTCTTGCCACTTCTACTTCATGGGTTTTTTTCCTTGAACTACCAGTGATTACTCAAACATTTAGCTCCCTGATTAGCATCTTAAGTTGACTATTTAGTCAAAGAGTAGGACAGTTCCCCAGAGAAGCCTAAGCTTTAAAATTAAATAATGACCACTTTTTCTAGCTTCACATGGATTTTTCTAGCTTTACACAAAAAGTTAAATTGTGAGTTCCAAAAGTTTCAGAACATCTTTAAATGGCCTGTGTTTAGCTTTAAAAAGTTTCAAGTCCACTAAAACTCAAGACTGGCACTTCGACTCTTCCTACCTGGGTTTCCAGCTCAGGGTAAGTCCTGGATACCACATAATGTCACATGCATACTGGAAGTAGTCAGCACTTTGTTTTTGAGCAGAACCATTTGCCCTCCTTATTCTTACTGATATGAAAGTCAATCCAAGACACTATTCTCAGGCAAGCAAATTTTGTTCTACCAATCAGTCACTAAAACCTGGCTGGAGAAGAAGTGCAAGTGAACTCCTCAACATGAAACAGGAAGTATTCCACAAAGGAGAAGAGAAGGGTCGGTGAGAAATAACTCTGAGAAAATCACCACTGTTCTTCAGTTGCTCATTAGTCAGGAATAAAAGGCCTGCAAAGAGCTCAACCACTCACACCCAGCTTTCCCAGAAGTGTTATCCGCTGTTTGTTCCTCACAGGTCATGAATCAAAGTCTGTCCAATTATCACCCCTTTTGCACCGTGTTTTGGAGCTAAGTTGCAGGTGTTAACTTTTTTTTTTGAACATACTACATATTGATCTCATACTAGGAAGATTTGTCAGTAATTAACTATGAGAACAGGAGAAAGCTAAACAGTATCAGTTCCAGCTAATTGATTGTAACATAACACAGCATTTGGATGCACATCTGTGGTATTTGATGCATAGTCTATCTATCAAATCAGTGAATTTAATCACTCAGAAGCATGTCTAGGCAGATCTACCTTCTAAGTTTTGCCGGCAGCCTTCTCTCTTGTCATTTGTGTTTTCTCTCCCAAAGAAATTTCTCCAAGGTGACATGAAAGCAGTCCAGAATTCTACCTGTATTACTTTGTCTTCCCTCCAACAGGAAGACCACTAAAGCTTTAGTGTCCTACTTGCACAATTCCTTGAGACATTTTGGGGGTTCTAGGTGAACTATTCTGACTACGTAACTCTTCTCCACTACAGTCACAAATTAAATGAAGTGCTTGCTGAGATTCATTGAAACACCTCTGGTTACCTGAATAGTTCTTACAGGCTACTAAATATAAATGCAATGCCATATTTTAAACCTTAGCTTTTACTTTTAATAAACCTGACTAAAGCATAATGTCCTTGTCAAAGTCCTGCTATGAAGGCAATATGCAAATATTAAATATGACAATGGAGAATAACTGAAAGGCATTAAGTAGAAACTGCAAGTACCTGCTGACAGTGCCTGAAAGCTAACGATACTAATTAACGATATTCCCAGGGATAGGTCCGCAAAAGGAACAGGGAATGCAATAGCATAGGCTTGACTTTTCTGCTTTCTTCATAGAATTCTTATAGAATATAAATTAAGTCAGAAAATAGCACACTAATTAGAAGAGCTAAATAGCAAAGAGAAGACCAAGTAAACAAGTAGTGGTACCTTCCTCATAATAAGTTTACAAACAGCGTCTTGTATTCATTCAATTAAGCTTGCAATATGACAGTACCACGCATTTACCTTTCCTTTATTAGCTATGAAGGCAACAGACCAAGCACAAGTTACATGATTTACTCAAGAAGATAGATGCAGTATACTTTAGAACAAAGAACATTATGAAAGACCATACTAGTATGTGTCTTTCTTTAAGGGTTCATAAACCTGTTCCGTTAGCATGTTGCATATCAAAGAAGTATTAGGGTTTTCACATTCTAAGTAATACAAGAATATTCTCTTCAAACAACTTACTATCTTAATGGAGTAGAGGACAGATGAAAGCAAGCCACATTACAAAGTCTAAAAGTAAATTAATAACTCTTTGGACAAAACTAACACCACACTTTCACAGTCACTGCAGATACGTAAGTTGTCGGACTTACCTGGAAGTAAGTAAAGCAACACGTTGATTTGGTTTTGATTCAAAAAGTATTCCTCCAAAATGCTACCATTTCTGTTTCTGCTTTTCTCTTGCTCTGACCCTGATGAATCAAAAAATTTGCAAGCCCAACCATACCGAAACAATTACTTCTCACATTAATTTGTGTTTAAAAAAATAGAAAAAAAAAAGGAGACATTTCAGGAGATGGTATTTCTTACTAGTACAATTAAAAAAATATGTACAGAAAAACAGACGAGGCAAGTTGTCCAAGAGGTACAAAGCTTTTATGAGGGGGAAACAACAGCAGGAGGATAGCCTGGGTACCTTTCCTGGGAAATATTGTGTAGACATAAACACTATATTCAGGTGGAACCCACATTCAGAAACAGTGGGTACCAGTTCCATACTGTGATATTTTACTCCAAGAATCCCTTACTGGAAAAAAAACAGAGAAAGCTGTGTATGAAGCATGGTCTAAGTTAAAATGTCAAGAGGAACATTACATCAAGAGTACTGGCTACAAGGGAGTTAATCAGGGAATCAAGAGGGAAGCAATGACAACGTGGCAGCAGCAACACCTCAGCAAGCACTGTGCTTTAGAATGACGACTTTGTGCAGTTTGCTCAATTTGGATGTACAGGATTGGCTACTAGTACCACAAACAAACTGGGAATACCAAGTTCTTCAACAGTATGATAGTCCTGAAGTGGCAAACATTAAAAGTCACTTGACATGTGTACTGATCTCTATTTTCGTTCTCCCATTTGTAGTTTTTTCTTGTTCAAACTGATGGATGAACCTAATGCTCTTAATTACTTCCAGGGTATGCCCTTCAGAATTGCACTGCTTTCCCCATATACAGAACTTCTGTCCAGAGACTCCCTTACTTCATTAAGATGGAAAGTCATTTCAGTCACAAAAAGCCAGAGTAATCGTGTTTTAATCAACTGAAGTGCACACAAGCTGCTACCATCGTAAGTACCCCATGACACAAATGGAGCATAATACTGCATTGCCTGCTGCCTATAGGATGGAGCAACTGCAGATTTGCCTGGTTTAGAAAGAAAAAGGCAATGCTTTCACTGGGATTCAATACCTACCTCTCTGAAGCCGACTGATTGAAAAGCACAAGATCAATATGAAGTAATTCAGTTTGCACACAATAGTAGCACAAGAGGGGAAAACAAGGGTGAACAGCTATCTTTTTGGGAAGTATTCTACTTCACCACAACAGCTGCTTAAGAAAAAGCCAACAAATCAAAGTTCTTCAAATAGATTGCATTTAAACTATTAAAAATTGCATGCTTGGTGATGGTAGGCTTGAAACAAAAAGCTAAGAACTCAGGAGGAATCAGTTATCTGATTTACAAAGGAACTCACACATGAAAGAAGGCTCAAAGAGATAAAAAACCCTAACCCTCAGTAGCTTCGCAAAATTTTTTCCCCCCTATTATGGGAATGCGTAAGAAACTCTTCACTTAAAGAGTCCTGCTTAACTACTTAGAGCTCCAAAGGACTAGTTTGGAGACTGAGAAATAGCCACAGAAACATTCTATCTCTCCACCTCTGTGCAAAGGAAATACCCATCAAACCTGCCTGTTAAGTTTTCAGCTTCTTTAAATCAGCAAGATGGACTTAAGAATCAGGTTCTTTACCACAAAGTGTAATAGGAGATCAATGCCGCATACCAGAACCATGGAGGCATGAGAACATAAGATGGTTTAACATTTGCACAGCAAACAAATAAAGATTGATTTATTTAACTGCATTCAGAATATTTTCTATAAATCTTACTTTAAATGTAGCATATTTTTATTAGAATAAAAATGCAATCCTGTCAGATGTTGCTGTTAGGCGATTCCCTCTGAATAACAAAAAATATCCCAGACAGATTTTCCCTGTAAGAGGTTTGTTTTTTGGGTTTTTTTTTTGTTTTGGTTTGGTTTTTTTAGCATCAGCATTGCTGGCAAGGACAACAGTAAAGTGATAGAACACAAGCAAGTTTCAAATTGAGAACAATCAGTTAAAATGGAGTTAATCAAATGTAGACATTCTTGTTTCTGGAAATACTACAAGCTTAGCTTTTCTTACACCCTCAAAAGTGCTGAATCACAGAGTCAGGGCAGGGACTGAGGATTCTTTATACCAGGAATGAACTTACTGGACAGAATGGAAGCATGAATATGAAGAGCGGGAAAAGCACAAAAAAAAAATCCAAAACAAAAAAGGGCTATAAATGTTAGCCAAAAAAACAGATTGTAGAAAGCACTGAAGAGGAGCCAATTGCATCTTGAGAAATACTAACATCGCACCATAGAAGCAAAAAGAAGTACTTGCAAGTTAACAGTCCTTGTCATGGCTATAGAGATCAAGACTCCTCTGGAACACACACCACCTACCAGGGGCAAAAAGATGCCATTCTCACACTGAGATTCTTCAAGAAGTTGCAGCTTTATATTGCATGCAGCCCATGTGCCCTACAATGAAACTTTTTGAAAGATTCTTCTCCCAGCAGCTCAGTCCTCAACCCTACTGGACCAGTTTCAGACAACCTGGAAATGTTTCTACAACCCACTGACATGTGGCATGTTAAGAATACACACGTCCAACTGCCTGGCTAGCTTGCAAGTGGGAATCTGATACATCCAGAGACGTGCAGCAGAATCTGGGCCTCAAAACCTTAGTCTTCAGTGGATAAAATCCATCTCACTACTTGAGCAACCATCTGCAACGTGGTGAACTGAGCATCATGCTTAGAAGTTAGATATCTGCATTTTAATCTAGACATTACTAAAGACTCACTGTACGAGCCTGGATTTAAATTTGTCAGAGTAAAATTTGACCAGTGACATGGGGGGTTCAGACGATCAATATTTGAGTTTGTAATTCAAAGCGTGACAACCTAAAATCAGATCAGTTTGGCAAATGCAGCTATTAGCCTCTCTGCTTCTCACATGTAAAAAGCTGGAATAGTAACAAATAATTTACTATGCTTTGTGATTTAAAGCAAAAAAAAAAATCACTACATGGTATATACTGTAGCAATGGATATCAGAATAAAATATTTACAGTAACATCTAACTTTTTTCCAGAAAAGCTGCATTACCAATGAGTTCCCTAATAATTCCCCCTTAAAATTCATACATCGATAAAATCACTCGTAATATATATAATTATTCTCCACCAAACACAAAAGAATGGCATAAAATGAGAGGTACTGTGGAGGCTGTGTTTGACTGCATTCATTTCAAGAGTGACAGACAAGTACTTTGGTCAAATTGCAGGAGGCTCAAAGTTTTCCTGCATGCAACCTGTCATTCATAGAAAATACAGTAAATTTGTCTGTTATCTTTACCATTGCGATAATTAGTGTGATACAGACATGAAAATAGGGACTGTGTCTCAAATACGTGACCTCACAAGCCTGTGTAAAACATGATGATGTGTCCTGTCACTGAGCACTTAGCTTTGACAACAGCTCAGCAGCGTATCATTTAACCAAAGCATTCACTGTAAAAGTTTACTCATCTATGGGAAGTGACACTGCATACTTGCAGCTTCACTGGGGACTCAGAGAGACGAGATTACCTAGACTCACTGTATAGGTTTGCTTCTTTCTTGATGCACAATTTAAGATGTGCTACAGCTTTGCTAAGCTTTCCTTACTTTGCTTCATTAATTCTGTTTGTATCAAAACAAGGTACTGTGTATGCACCTTAGCTGGGGACTTTTGGGGGGGGTTTCCCTAATCAAATAAACTATAAGTTTTAGACATTCAAAGGATATATACATAGCAAACAATTGAAACGGATACACACATAGAAAGTTTGTTCTATTAATTAGGCCTCAATTTCAAAATAAACACATTTTCTGACACAAAGTTTATATATTTAAAAAGTATGCCACATATGTACACTACATATATTTTTATATACACATAAAAACAAATAATATACAATGGTAGCAATCAAAAATAATTACATTTCATTAATGACCAATTTCATTCAAATATGTCAACAATTAGACACAAGAGTAAGTTAGGATCAGAAATGGGCAGTTCTCTTATACCGTACAAGTTAAAAATTCATTTTAAATTACAAAAAAAAAATGGAAAAAAGATTCTGACCACTATTTTAGAGAAAATCCTTTTCAAACTGAAAATTCTTTCATGCTAATCAGAATTCTGATTACTAGTCTACTACTCATTCTGCAATTAAGTATGTGTTGTTGTCTTTGAGTAAAGACCCACGACTGAAGTGCATGCAGATAGGACACTTAACACACATGTTCCTGTAATGATAGTAAGAGGCCTTCCACAGCATATTTCACAAATCAGTTAGGATGAAGCAAACAAGTACACACTGCTCACAGAAGCCCATTAAGGGATGGAGTCACAGATGCAGACCTGAAATTATCCTCTTTATAAAAAAAGATTTCAGCACTAGTGTAGTCTCAGAACAGAGGAAAACACCAAAGGCAAACCAAGATTAGGTCTTGAAGCAGACATAGAGGAGAGGGCCGAGAGGCAAAGCTATATAATATTACACAGGGAAGATGAAAGCCATTTTATTTTGTTGCTAGTAGCATTTAAAAAAAGAATAAAAGCTCACAATGGGTTTGAATATATGGTAGGACTGGATGAAGCATAAAGCTCGTATTTCATGAAAGACAACAAAAGCAGACATAAAACATAGGCCAAGCTCAGGTCTGGAAAATCATGACTGCACAAGGGGAAGAGAAAAGAACACCATGAAGACTGACATAAACAACGTACAATTGATAGAAGGATTCTGTCTCTCAGCTATTCTCTCTGTTTGAGCACTAGTGAGATATTAGTCATTGTCATGTCTGGCACCAAACATTTAATAAACACTACCTTCACCTGGGTGCAGACACCAGTAGTTTATTTAAGGAGAAAAAAAATGGTTTTTGGCAATAACATCTGAGAGCCGGTAAGTAACACAGATAGTAAAGACATAGCATAACATGAAATTTAGATTTTGATTAGTATAGTAGATCTGCGCAATATAACTTTCCTGAGTTCACTGTACTTAAAGGTTTTTTTTTTCCACGTTGCTTTAAATCTGAAGTGACAGACTGTATCATGAGAAAGACAGCTAAAAGAAGCCAACTTCAGAAGTCACAAATTCAGAAAACATTGAAGAGATTGGCAAGTGCCTCACCAAACATTTACGTTAAACATGAATTGTTGTTCTGATTACATCTTAAAGCCAGTAAATGAAGAATCATTTTTTTTAAACAGTCGTCTCCTACTAGCATTTATTTTTAATTTTTTAAAGCACAGTATATCAGTGCAAAGTATTAATCTCCCAAATAAGTTACCTTTATGAAACACTACTACAAAAACAAAATTAGTCATAATTAACCACAAAAAAAGATAGGTCTTAAACCTGCTTTTTTGCACTTCTGTGGGGTTCTTTTAATTATTATTATTCACAGCAGATACATACGAACTTTAGCAGGTAATTACACAAAGTTTGTGGTTTTGCTACAAGCTATCACTGCTCCCAGTCAGGACAAATGACCTCAACTAAACAAACGTGGGGAAAAAAACTAACCTTAACTTCTATATTACAGTTTGGACACAGCGAATGATCCAATATTTGCATCCGATTCTGTCCAAAATACTTGCTCAGTCTTCCAATAGGTGACCAAGCCTTTCCTCATCTATTTATGTTCTCAACTGTGAAAAGTTAAAAATACTTTCAGAAACAGAGGGGATTGGTAGACATTATATGATTTTATATTCCGGGGAGGGTTGCACAACCATTCTCCTGTCTTACACTGATAGGCATAACTACTTCACAATAGGAGAAATATTTAAATATATAGATTCTCACCTATGCATGTTGACAGTATTGCTAGTCAAAGCAAACCTCCAAGATCTGTGACAGAGGATAAGGCATGACTTAACACTACTCAATCCAGTTTAAAGAAAGACCAAGAATGAAATACTTGAGATTAATAAATTGGCACTGAACAGAACGGTGACTATTGTCTGTAATAACATTATTATGAGAATCACTAAGTGCATTATATTACATATACACAAGAAACCAAAAGATATCCATAGAAAATGAGCAGAATTGACCAACCCACAGCACCAGTCTAAATTTAACCATGTTAACTTTTCAAAACTGTACCCGACACATATGATTTGTGTCTGTAAGAGAAGAGATAGCATAACAATATTCTGAATTTATAAGGAAAATAATGTTTGATTTCAAGTTCCGCTACAAGAAAGCCTAAAGTAAGAGTTAAGCAACTACTCCAACTAGCCGTATTAACGATGCCTTAGAGAGAAGGCCAAGCAGCCAACGCAAACCTAACTCAAGCGGCTTAAAGTTATGCCTTTAGGGTTAGCAAAAGAGAGGTTACATTTGCTGACAAACAGAAAGTTTTCATGGTTTAAATAGATCATCTATGCTTTAGTATCGATTATTTCAAAGTGTTTGTGCTCAGTTTTTGCTATTCTTTTCAGACAGCAGTTTCCATACCTTCATTGCTCTGCACCATATTACACAGCAGTAGAACAAATGTGGTTCTTTAACTGATTGCATCAAGAACTGGACAATAGCTCAATAACATCTCCTAAAGCCTGGTGCAAACAGAATCACTTTTAATCCTCCAGAACTCACACAAGGATGCTATAGATTAGCTCTGTTTCTCTTTAGAATGTACCTTCTGACATTAGTTTGCAGTTAAACTTTTTTGAGAAACAGCTAGAAAAAGGCTTAAGACTCCTACAAGATGTCTGGAACTCATTTCTGATGAACCAAAAAATAATATGCCCTTTACTTTAAATAGGCACAGAATCACAATATCCCCATCCACCTCAACTTGTGTTTATTGTGAACAAATTGCTGCAGTGGAATTGAAGCTTAAACATGTGCCAAAAGACTAATGAACACTGCTAGGTGAGCTCTCACAGCACAGAACTAACCATAGGAATTTTACTCAGACTACTATAAATACCAGTTTGTAGATCTGATTTTAAAAAAACAAAACATGATTCATCATGTAAGTTGGACTTCCTACTTTAACTGCAATGAGGTAATGTGAACTATGCATGCATGGTGTTTCTGAGAGCTTTCATAGTACCATGAAAATTGATCTGATGGGACTGAGCTATTCCAGTGATGCTTTCACTTATAATGCTTTGCAATACCTTTACCTGTAATTGTCCTTGTCAAAAGGCTGTGGATTCATAATGCAGACTTACTAAACTGAAGTCTTCAAGCAACTGAAGTTTGAGCAACAGTGATGATAGCAGTTTTAAGGTGGAAAGCCCCAAACTAATTTCATAATTAAGCAGTGTTTTCCATTATGCACTCCTGTATTATTAACTTATACTTACCAGAGGTTAGGAACAGTAAAGAGATCTTGCATATCACCTAAGGCTGCCTTCTAGGATTTTCATGTCTTTATTATTATATTTTCAGGTAGACATCACTGTAGAAGCCAGATGATTTGGCAAAACACAATTCTGCATTGTTTTATGTCCCCAAAACTCTACAAACATTACCTCACTTATACATTACACCACTGTGTGTTGCTTTGGGTTTACAGCAAAGGATAGTACTAAATGGAAGCTATTGCTATGGTTAAGTACCATACTATCCAAAGTTGGAGGGGGGAAGCAGGGAAAAACCACACAGCTTTAGGTAAGTACACCAAGAACAGCATTTTTTTAGAGCTCTAACCTGGGATCACGAATTTCAGCTACTTCTCATTCTGCTGCTGGCCTTTTAGCTGAGTTTAAGCAATCACTTCTTTCCTCCATCTCAGTTTCCTCATCTGTAAAATGGAGATAGAGATGTTCACTCCATTTCACAACTGTTACAACACCTATAAATAAAGAGGCCTTCCAAGGAGCACTGTTACTATGAAATACACATTAATTATGATTCATCATTGGTCTATCATGGTATTAACAGAACTTGTTCCTGTTTCCCTTTAAGTTACTGAGAGGACACATTGTTATCAGATCAGCAAAAAAATAAGCTAAGGTTTTTATTTTTACTAATAACTAATTTCTTTCTTTGTTTAGGAATAAAATATAACATGGGACTCCAGCAACCAAAAAAAGTAAGTTTTCAGAAGTACATAAGGAAAATTTCACCCATATTCCAAGCATGGAGTACTGATAGAGATGGCTCAGATAAGGCCACTAAACTGGAGAATTCAGCAGTACTGAAAAGGAAAGAAAGATGCATCAAAGCTTTGCCATGAAGTGCAAATTTTCCTTTTAAAATATGAACTTGATAAGCTATGCAACTTCAGTTTTATAAGTTTTTTCCTAGACTGGATATTGCTAAAAGATACTGTAAATTTTGCATATATTAATTGTTCTGTATGAAATCACACTGATCAAATGAATGTCTTTAGCCTGTATTTTAAGTACCTCTCAAGAAAAATACTGGCGAAATTCCTCCATCTAGTGGCTGTCAGCACTCTCACAGCAGCAGAGACAGACCACCACAGCCATTCACTATTTCATAGTTCAGAGACAAGTGCAAAATATGCAAAGGAACAACTGTGCCGCTGCCAGCTGTTACCCAAATGCCGCTGCCTGGTGAAATCAGTGTGATGTGACTGACATCACTCCATCTCTACAGCTCCAGCTTGACCTTCTGGATGAAGAGTTACACTGACAGAAGACATTCAATCATGGCATTTGTTTCCCAAAAATGCCATTAAAGGTCCAAATATCTAGGAAGTCTGAATTTGATAACCTTGAAATATAAGCCACATCATGAGTAAATAAGATTGAATGTCAGCCACTCCAAAGGATAAAATTTAGAAATACATCTGGTATTTTACATAGACAACAACTAACACACCTTTGACTACCAGAAACAGTCTCTCAAGATAAGAGTACAGCAATCATTCCCAGCAAATTAGTAGTTGGTTTCCCAGCCAGCACTACCAGAATAGCCAGCAAAACATTTCAGAAGTCCAAGTTCTGCAACTTTACTCTAAAAATTGTGTTTAATCCTACTATGTTCTGGTTTTGTATGATAGTTATCAATTTAAGCAAGTCGCCTACAAAATAATACGATATCATTTTTTTCTTCATCATCAGTGCTTTTTGTAATGAATACTGAGTCTCTTTTTTGAAACTCTTTTTAATCTCTCATCCTTAAAGAAGTAGCAAGATATAACCTTCATGACAGCACAAGTTTAAGTTACCTAGAGCAACGCTTTTTTCAGCCAACAGAAAAAGTCCTGTAAAATCACTATCACAATTAAGGTTGCATCTGCCACCTTGAGAGAGCATGGCCCTACTAATACCCATACTGCACACCTTAAAATTCACCTAGTACCTTATTTTTTTAAGCCAGTTTTACTCTTAGGAAGCAAGTAAAGATCAAAAATCAGAATTTTATAATTCATAAAACCTCTAAATAAACATTAAGTATTTTGGGTAAGCAATAAATATTCTGCAACTACAACTGCTTCCTCTGTGGTTCATATGCCACTCAGCTCCCAGGTGAATTCTCAAAACAGGGATGACATGTAGTTAAACAGTGTCCAGTGTTAAACAGTAGTCTTAGTGGCAGAGACATGTAGATAAGGATTCAGTTCAGCTGCTTTGAGAAGTGGGAAGTAATGGAGCACATCTGGGCTGCATGCCAAAAGAAGTATTAACCAGTGAGATCCACCTAATGAAAAAGAGCAGGTCCCAGAAACCCCTTATCCATAGACCCGCTTTGCTTACTCTGTTTTCACTTGCCTAATCCCAGCCACAGCTTCATTCCCACCCCTCACTGCTTCTCATCAAGTCTCAGCTGCTTTGGTCCCAGGCTCACCTCACCCAAGCCTCCCTTTGGGGTCCCTGTGCAAGCTCCTCTCACCAAACTCACTTCTCCACAATGTCTCCATGTTCTCACTGCAGTCCTTACTGCTTCCCGCTTCCCACTCTTGCTCCCTCTACATCTTCGCTCCACTTTACAAACACTATAAACCTCCCTCCCCTGTCAGGCTTCACTCTGTGCACAACTGCCCCCACTGCAAAGATAAGCTACTGGAAAGGGGGTTTAAAAAGATTTGTGTGACAACAGGCAGGCTGGAATAATTAAGTCAGTCCTCAAAATATTCAGATGTCTGAAATTCCACAAAAGGTAACATACCTAAGACAAAAGTATTTATCAAAGTCTGGCTACAAGTACCACCTAAAATACAGCTAAATCCAAATCTGAACTGGAATTTACCAGTTCAGGTTCATCTCATCCTTCGAATTTCATGTAAGCGCAGAAGATGACAAGAGAAAGGTCATTACCACAACATAGGCACAGTGCTGAGGACGTGCAGCAATGCATTTTGCTGTACAATTCTGCTGAACTCAGAGTGTATGAATAGATCCACATTAAGTTGTACAAGCTGTTAACAGTGACAAACACTCTCTCATTTACTAACATCTTTCATCTTATTTTCCCCATCAGGATTGTGTTTCCAGCAATAACCAGGATAGAAGATTAAGAAAAAATACTGCAGACAGAGTAGCAACGGTAAAGCAGAGTGATTCATTACATCTATCTGAAAACGTGCCCACTAAGCTTCAAAGCACAGACAGAAGGCAAAGCAGCGTAATGTTTGCTATGAAAGATCAACAGAAAGGTGAAGAAATTAATTCCAGACTTCATAAACGGAGGAGGAGATTTATAATTAAGAAGAGCCCTATTCTGATTTCTGTGAACAGCTCCATTCTCAACCTGCCCACACTTAAATCTGAGGACAGAAACAACAAGTGGAAAAGTCTCTATCAGATCCAAAGAGAACGAAAGCAGATAATGAGGGAAACTTGTTCTAAATACAAGAGTAATAATAGAAGAATAATCACTCCTTATCATGTTTCTAGAATATTTGTAGAAGATAAATACAGAGTTTTGTACTGCGAAGTACCAAAAGCCGGCTGCTCTAACTGGAAACGTGTGCTCATGGTTCTTAATGGGCTGGCTTCTTCCACAAAAGATATACAGCACAACACAGTGCACTATGGAAACTATTTAAAAAGGCTGGATGGGTTTGATCACAAAGGAATTTATCATAGGCTTAACACATACACAAAGATGCTTTTTATCCGTGAACCTTTCGAAAAGTTGGTATCTGCATTTCGGGACAAGTTTGAACATCCAAACAATTACTACCACCCAGTTTTTGGAAAAGCCATCATCTCCAGATACCGTGTCAATGCCACCAAAGAAGCATTAAGGACAGGCTCTGGAGTCAAATTTAAAGAGTTCATTCAGTATCTCCTGGACGTACACAGGCCAGTGGGTATGGATATCCACTGGGACCACGTCAATAGGCTTTGCAGCCCATGTTTAATAGACTACGACTTTGTTGGGAAATTTGAAAGTATGGAAGAAGATGCAAACTTTTTCTTGCACTTAATTGGTGCTCCACAAAATTTAACTTTCCCCAAGTTTAAAGACAGGCACTCCAATGAAGAAAGAACTACCACTAAAATTACACAACAGTATTTTGCAGAGCTTTCTCCTTCTCAACGACAACGAAGCTATGACTTCTACTATATGGATTATTTGATGTTTAACTACTCAAAACCTTTTGAAGATTTATATTAATTTGAGAGCTGCAACATTTCCACAGTCATATCAGTTGACTTGCATAACAAACCCAGGTGACTTCTGTTTATATATACTTGTCTGGTAGTAACCAATTGGTTGAAGAGCAGGAAAAAACACAAAACAGAACATAAATGGCTAGTGATGTTTACACCTTTACCTTAATTGCCTCCTTTTTCAAATCATATTTTTTCTATAATTTCTCCACATTAAATGTATGTACATATGTGTATAATATTATATGTTAGGGCTCCCAAATAAAGCACATAATTTTCTATGCTGGTGTGGCCTGTGTTTGCACTGGGAGGATGGTTTGAAACTGGGG
This sequence comes from Steatornis caripensis, assembly GCA_013398225.1. Classification (NCBI taxonomy): domain Eukaryota; kingdom Metazoa; phylum Chordata; class Aves; order Caprimulgiformes; family Steatornithidae; genus Steatornis; species Steatornis caripensis. The sequence goes on from VZSC01047435.1 coordinate 990,846, forward strand.
AAACACAGCTGACAGTTCTACAGTGGAGCCAGTATTTCAAGCTCTTTACTATTTAGAAAACAAGCCTGAAAGTGACAGAGTAGCAAGGAAAAAAAATACACTGAGTAATATCTACAGTTCCTCTAGATCTGCAACACATGAAGCCATACACTAAACAGGCATCACACGTTTGAAGTAATAGATTGTGATTTTCTGATAACTGTAAGTTAGGTAGGAAGAAGAAGTCCGTCACACTGTTCAAAAACACACTGGTGAAAACAACTAATACTTAATGACCATGTGAGTGCAGTATGAAACCAGATGTTGCAATTCAGAGTGAGGACATGTTCTCCTTCAGTATTTCCCTTATGGCACATTAATGTGTGAAAAGATAAAATGCAGGCGAACATTTGCATCTTTATAAATGTCATTAAGATTCTTTTAATCCCTCGCATTAACATAAATCTCTGGTTTAATCTTCATAGTCACCAGGAATATCAAATCTTTCCTTCATAATAACAAGCAAGAATAAATGCAACTTCCTGCCCCACAGCGTAGTTTTTTGTTGCTGCAAACAATCTGCACTTGTTTATTCCACTAACAATTAGATCTGACTTAACATGCAGAAAATATTCCAGGTGTTTTAGTTTGTTGTTCATTTTCTCTACTTAAGTCTTTCTTCCATCTCTAGCAGAAATCTCGTGTGAGAATCAAATACTGGACCTTCTCCTGGTTTTGTAAATCTTCACACTAATTCTGTACACAGGATCCTTGTTTGCATGCCATTTAACCACTTTACATGATGACATTTAAACTGGCCACTCTACCACAACACCAAACTTGAAGGCACATTGATCACTTCCTAGTGCAGACAGGACAGAACACTGATGCTGACAACGGTGGGATTTGTTGGGGGGAGGGGGGCGAAAAGGGGAGGAGGCATAGTCAAGACCACCACTAGGAATTTGGAGTTATGTCATCCTCAGTGTTAAATGATAGTAAGTGCTCTAAGAAGGACCGTACTCTAATTGATACAATTGATTTGCCTGTAGCTACAGAAATAGCAAGTAGTAGCCATCACAAGGAAAGGATATAATAAATATTGGCACCCTCATAGCTTCTTTGTCAGGGTCTGAGCTTGTAAGCAGGTCAGTGTACCAGAGCAGAGTTATCACTGCTCCTGCAGACTAGTGCTGAACTCATCCAAATCAGTAGATGAACTTACATTGAGAGAAGAATCTCAATTCACCTTATTGCAACACCACTACAGCAGAAGAGAACATGCAGACTCATAGGTTAGCTCTGTGATGCGACCAGAGTAAAGCTGGATATCATTTGTATTCAGACCTCTGCCAGTTTTAGAGCGCTCTAAGGGAAAGATTAAAGAACTTAATCCTACAGCTAGATTCACATTGAAGACCTGACTTTCTCCTTCGTTCTCCTCCCTAACCCCAGTTCCTTTTCAGCTTAATCTACATCTACACATAAACTGCTAGAGCCACAAGGTCATGTTTACATCTGAAAGACTTTGTTGGTACAGTTACACGTCAGTAAAGTGTTCACTATATGAGTGAAGAAAAAGTATCAGCAAAATTACACTTCTGATTGTAATAAACTGGTGCTTTTCCTACCACTACCTCCCCCCAAATCTATTTTAACTTAAAAATTTTACTACTCCAATAAAAGCTAACAACAGGGGAATAACATTTAACAACAAACGAAGACAAAGACTTCGGCAGGGGTTTATTATGTCTGGGGTAACAAGCATTCTTTAAACAGAGACTGCTAAATAAACGATTTGCATGTTTATGACAAGCTGTATATGCCACAGTAGCATCTGTTTTACAGTATCTCAAGGAAGACAGAAGTATCCTTCTAAATACTTGAACGTACTTAATACCGGCTAGTTGCATTAATTTGGCTTTGTTACTTTCATCACATATACCCTACTGACTAACAGAAACAAGACAACAAATGGTTTCCAAAGAAAAAATCCAATCTGTAAAGATATATATATATATTTAAAGCCAGAAGTGTATTATCTTGAACAAAAAAGCTAAGGCAACAGACAAGTAAACTAATATTTTCATTTTAAGCAAAATGTTTAAATAAAAAGCAACAATTTCAGCTTAATGGTGTTAAGTTTTCAGACTTCATTTCCCTTTGTATTATCTCGTATTTCCCCCACAGACACATAAAATCTTGACATCTTCATTTTTGATAACGCAATTTAACTTTTTTCTCGGTTGTTCATTCTGAATTTTTTTCCCATATGTTATCCTTCTCTTCATATGGAAGTTTATATTCTATATTCAATTTCACATGGAAAGTGGAAATTCAAGATTCTGTACAAAAACACTCTTGTTTTCAGACAAACAGCCTAGCTCAGAGGTCAGCAAAAGTAAACATCTTGCATCGTTATAATTAGCCAAAAGAACTTTGTCAATTCAATTGGGTTTTTTAATTCTTCTTGATGTACCTTAGGCAAGAGGTGAATTTTGTTACTACCAGACTGTTTACAAGACTGTACTCCTAGTTCTCATCTTAAAATTTTTCATTATTTTTACTCCCAATCTTTTTCTGCCTTACCTCTCTACACACAACTCCTACTGCTTTAGAACTCTGTCCGCCCTAGAGTTAATAACTACAAATAGCTCAGGTGCTGACAGCAGCCAAACTGCCCCAGGATCTTCCCTCCCCACACAGGTTAAAACAGACCTGCCTCCCAGCTTCATAAATCCATTCTTCGATTGCTTCCAATACTGGAGATACTTCACTTGATTCTAGCTGGGGCAGCTCTCCATTACTCCTGATATATTGACAACTTCTAAAATCCGTATTTCCATTTTAGCATTTCAGTGACCAGCATATTAGGAATAAAATGTTCACAGTTACAATTCACGGGTAAGGACACAGGCAAAGCACTCTCAGAAGTTGAGGTATGAAGGCACTGAAACATCAACAGATCAGAATCAGACCTTATGCCTCAACGCAGCCTAAAGCCTATAGCAGGAAAGGAAGAGGGATTAACTCACATACAAAAATAAATTGTGTAAACTAAGTAGGTGTTCCCTGAATAAATCAGTAAGAGAGCATTTTTAAGAGGCAAGACCATTATCTAAATGCAGCTCAATTTGTTAGTCAGCTTTTACTGCCCTGACACTCCAAGCTGCCAGCTGCAGTTCTGTCTCTCCTAGGTACTTCAGCACAAGAACTACAACAACAAGCCACCGTGCCCAGAATGCAGCCAAATGAAACATACTGAACAGTGTGATATGCAGTTTATTATCTGGCTCTGCAAAGTTTGAAACTGAAAACAGAAATAATTTTTAAATTAAGTGATAATTTTAAAGCTTGACATTAAGATCCTCTGTACAAAAAGTTCATGAGGATCCAGACAGTCATCTCCTTTGAGACACTTGTGCGCTCAAGAAGCTATCCTTGTAACGTGCACAAATTGCGTGATGGCGATTTGCAGGTTTTGGTATTATAAAAGGACACCCACCTCCCCACCCCTCCGACAACAGATACGTACTATTATTGACCTCATACCAGTACTGTTAGTTTACAGGGGTTTATGCCTCTAAAAATAAAAAAGAATCAAAAGATTACAGTGAACTCCTTATGTCTGTGACTTTCCAGAATTTGCATGATAGGTTCCAACGCTTTTTCCATAATAACAACAAATATTTGAGCACAGACTGCACAGTATCAAAAATGAAGATGGATTGGGGATAGGAGATCACCTTTTTAGCCACAATTTGGTTTACAGCTGATCTGTATGACGACTGAAGTAGAGTTTTTAAAGTTTCTAAAATGCAGATACTGAGTTCAGGTGGTCCAATTCCCTCCTCAGCCTTGTTTGAGCAACTTCCTCAGTAAGTCCACTCTTTGGATGATCAAACAGTATCTTTTTTTGAGAAAGGGATCCACAGAGTAAGAGATCCACGTACACGGATTGTATGTACTACCCAGTATGTGAATTTAATCCTTCATTTCTTTGCACTGCTTCTCCTGGTTGGGTAACACCATTGCTGACAGTAGAATCAAAAGCACACCTATCACAAGTCCATGTACGATTACCTACTTATATATATATATATATATATATATATATATATATATATATATATATATGCATATAAAGCACATGGATAGAAATTGTGCAAATAGCATTATACATACTAAGGTATCTATTACCAAAGATTTTAATAGAACTCACAAATGCATAGAGGGGAAATATAATCTCAAAGATGAATTGTAAAATGAATATAAGGAACATCAAACATAAGCATTGTCTTTTAAATAGTTGGTCTTGGTTTTTTTGTACAACAACATGAATTGATTAGCCAGGCCAACTCAAACAGTACCACACTATCTGGAATTACCAGATAAAAACTGAAAAGGGGTTGCTTTGTTGTTGTTGTTTTGCTTTATTATTGACACAAGTTGCTTTAAATCACTGAGTTGACAGACATTCCTTTTCTACCCCCAACAAGAAATCACACAGGTAGCTAGCCATAGTCCAGCCAACCATTTGGAAGAGAAACACAACTGTACAAATCTCAGCCTGATCATTTTAATTTCAGTGATACCAGAACAACAGCATCTGCATGCAGCAGCAGTTGGTTTTCAGAGGACAACATGACACACAAGTCACAGCACAGCCTGTTTGAGCTGACATTGATTCAAGGGATTATTTTCAAGTTGGCACTGTTATTTATGGTGACTTCAAAGCCTCAGCATGCACCTGTACACTCTCGAACAGTGACCTGGGAAGTGTCCCAAGCTTCATAAGGCAAGATGCACATAACTAGTTCTCATCCCCAGGCAACAGCTACTGGTTAAGAAGGGCCAGCAATCTTCTTAGCTTTCATCAATGGAACCTAGCACACAAGACTACAAACCATTATGATGATATTGCTGTAAGAATGCACTGGAGTCAAGTACAAGAGTATTAGATTTTATGTTAGCTATACTGGTAACAACTGATACTTGCCACTGGTAAGTCACTTCAGTCAAAATTTCTCAGAACTATCAATTCAAATAGAGGTGTCCAGAATTAAACACGCAGTTAGACTCACAGTGGATTCACGTTTTAAGAATGATAGGTACTCACCTGTTCCACACTAATTTAATCCTGAAGTATGTGAAAGCATTATACATAATGCATCACTTGAGCAGTAAGGGCAAGACAGTATAGAATGTACTGACACAGAGTGGGAAGACAGACACAATTAAGCCTTGCTTACTGCCACCAAGCTATTCGGTAAACGTATTATGAAGCAACTGACACAGTTAGTTGTGACTCATGCTAGAGAGTAAGAATAATGTTTGCTTTATAACTAGCCTAATAGAAACATTCAGCTTTATAAAAATATTTTCTGGTCTGGTTTAATGAAGAACTCCAAATATTTAGTTCAAAAATAACACTTTGGGAAGCCCTATGCATACACACAACGCAGTGGGCAATCAACTTGCACACAGCAGGGAGCATACATACATTACATCTTCTACATTGGCAAATCTTAAGTGTCATTTTCCAGGCAGTTTGTACCACAATGATTTTCTTACCCAGTTGCATGAATAAGCTCTTTCAAATTCTGCCATATGTTGCCATCTTTGCCACCAACTTCTTTCTTTAACTGAAGACACACATTTAATGGAATTGTAGTGGAGGTCAAGTTTTCCCATTATGTACCTACCTTGTTCAAGACTTGAATGCTTCTGTTTAAATCCATCTATTACAGTAGTGCTGGCCCTATGTTTCACATTCACTGATAGAGTGAATCTAATCAGTGATCTAATCGAGCAGTGTCATTTTTTCCTGGAGATTAAAATTATGCTGTCAAGTTATGAAAAATTGAAGAGGCTTTCACAATCCAACTTTTCCACAGTTATTTTCCCAATCTGGGATTCCTGTCCAGATTTATTTTCACTTAATACAGGAAATTTCCTCGCAACATATCCAAACATAAGTAATGTCACCAGCTGCAAAAGGTGTTAAGATTATGTTCAAGCAGAGGGAGCAGCAGCATGGGAAGCAATGGCCTAACGCAACTGTAATAAGAGCTTGTCCCAATCCATTACACACAGTGGAGGTGGCTTCTTTCCTAAGGAATGAAAGCTCCAGGCTACAGTTCACCTTCAAATTCACAGATACAGACTAATGTACATTATCATCACAAGAAAAAGTCATTTATCTATGTTTTAAGAGTGCATCCAGTCAGTATAACCCTTTCTGGGTCCCATGATGTAGACAGAGAAGTCACATGAAGGTGATGCCAGCCTACATATAGATACATGTACTGAACGCCACAGGGCAGAGTTTTAGCTGTCTGTTTCTATAAAATGTCAATTAGCTGACCTGTTTCTACAATATTCACTCACAGCAGCAGTCCTACACCTAGTAGTAGTCAGTATGATAATGCCTAGGGCAGGTAACTGGGACATTTGCCCTACTATTTATCCATTATCTGACTGGTTTGGGTCTGATCCCCTAGAATTGCTCCACTTATCTTTACCCACCTCTGATGTGGAGAAAAACCTCAAGAACTATATGATCTTCAGTGGTTTTAACTGCTTTTCATTTACTGATCTCAAATTCATTTTTAATTCATCTATAGCAATATACAATGGAAAGGGGTTTAACCCGATACTTTTCCCCACCAATATTTCCTTATCAGATTTTTTTTAAATAGCAAAAAAAGCCCTAGTCACTACAGCACAGGTAATCTGACCAATAAAACAGATGACGTGATAGAGCATGAGGCTACAATATTTATATAGTCTCACATTACATTTCTCCACTGCAATCCATACAGACATGAATCCTGTTCAAGGGACAAACTGTGTACTCATCAAGGTGATATTGTCTTTATAAACCAGGTGTACAGTGACCACTTCAAGCAGTGTGGAAAATGCGACAGACATAATATGAGATAGGTTATGAATCTGACAATTTATCCATGTTTATCTGTGCAAAAAAAAGGAGTTTATTTTTATTATCTAAAATAAGTCAGAGACCTTCATTAGATCATCCCACCAAAACTGAATGTCAGGTTCATATTACAGCCTACAAAGCACACAGCAGCTGGTAATGATCAAAAACATTTTACCATTCATATGGAGCTTCAAAATTAACCATTCAAAATAAAAAGCTAAGCCTGCCATAGCTGATGAAAATATACAGCTTATGAACACTCAAAAGTGAGTATGTGCAGAAGTTTTAGAAAAATTCAGAAGATAAGGGGATGATATATATACACATCTTGAAACTCTCTCTCTCTATATATATATATATATATGATTACAGAAAGGAAAACGAGAGCACTAAATGGGAACAATGAAATTCCAGTAAATTGTGTTAAAATACAACCACTACATATTTTCACTTAATTTCTGTGCCACTGGCTCCAAAACAGCATCATGATACGCATCTAAACATTTTTTCCAATCCTAATTGGAACACCACTACCCAGTTGCTCTGGGGTGACTAGGAGTTGAGCACAAATGCATCTTCCTAAAGCTGTATCTGAGCAAGGCGACAGTGAAGATAGTAAGAAACAAAAGTGATTTGATCAGTGCCAGAATGACAGCAAGTTGAGTCCACTTGTAACAGACAAGCGAAACAGATAGCAGGTAGCCCTGACTGCACAGGACAGGACAGTCCAGCAGAGTGAGTAACAAAAATCACATTCTCATCTTTAACTAGCAAGACAACACCGAAAACAAAATTGACTCATGCTAGAGTGGGTACATACTTGAAAGCAGTAGCTCTCTGATGAAATGGATTCCCAAATCAATTGATTTTTGTTGGTATCTAGACATTCTGATTAAGTTAAAGAGCTTTGTATTGACTTAATTTAATTCAGTGACAAATGAGCTTAGTTGAATCCTTGTCCCAGAAGACACGTTTTCAGTTGCCTTGTGCATGGTTGCATTGGCCAGTGAGGTCCCAAATAGTTTGTCATTTATCCATTTTTTCCTCCTTCAAAAGGAGCTACTTTTCCCCCCACTACTCATCATTCTGAACTATGAGAAATAAGCAATATGCAGAATTACAATAAAGACTGGTTTCATACATATTTTCCCATTCCCTAGCTTTAACTCAGAAGTCAGTTTCCTTGCAGATATATCTGACAAGCAAAGCACCCTGCAGTAATGCCTTGCAAAATCCTGAGCTCCCAATCCAATTGGCTTTGAAGGCGTTGACTCTTCTGTTCTGTTTCTGCATAAAAAGGAAGTACTGACACAACTTGGTATTTAAGGAGCACTGCCCACAAGTCACACTGACTTTGTAGCAACTTGCAAGTGTTTAAGTCTCAAAAGTCTCTTACTCCACTCTTCTTGTCTTCAATACAGATTTTATGTCGTAGCCTTGCAGATTATCTGCAGCCAGAATGGTTTCAAATCAGATGTGTTTGTTTCTCACACACCAAAATCTCACGTCCCTCCAGAAACATCCATAAAGAAATAGGACTGGGGACAAACCACACTGCCCTGCCTGACTAATGGTCTGGTTTTAAATGGTCTGAATCTTCTCAGCACTTTTTAAATGCATCTGCATTTGGACTAACACCTACCTTTTGCAAGTTTAGCATGTGGCATAAATATCATGACATAAAAAAACGACAGTTTTGAAAAATCTAGTTTTGAAAAATCTAAGCTCATAACATGGATTCACATTCTTACTGAGAGCAATTAAAATCTATAAATATACTCAGCTTCACTAATCCAAGTCTATGGAAGAAATGTTAATACAAATTCAAGTATATACACCCGCACTTCAGTTCTGCCTTCACTGATTGTTTGATTGGTAATCAAGACATATGTTTGGTTCCAGAGATATAGAGAAAACCTCAAATACCAAAGAAAGCCATCAAATCTGAGCCCAAGGTCATTAATCATACTGCTTCTAATTGTATATAGAGCATCTTCACTCCCTCAATTTTTTTTAAATATTATGAGATTCAAACATGTCACAATATTCTAGGTATCTTGATTAGATCTCCTTTAATATACTGCCTCCAAATAATTTGTAATTTATTTAACACCACTATAAATTTCACAGAAATGAAGAACTGTTAGTAATCGCTAAGATTAAGCGGAACTTTTAGCCTGACTAGACTAGCAACAAAATTTGATAAGGGGATTTTTTTTTCTTAAACAGTGCTTTTTACTGTCTTCTTGTAATTAAAGTTTCAACCATGGTCCCACTAGGCCGATGCTGATCCCCCTATGAATCAGACAGACCTGCAAGTCTTCACATTTTCAGAGCTAAGTCTCACTGGTAACTAGCATCTGGGAAGGTTTTGACTAAATCAAGTGAGAACTCAGTAAGATTAAAAGAATTTTGCTCCTCATTGACATTTCAAATAGTTTCTACATCATTCTCCCAGTCCAGCAAGATCCCACGCCCTCACAAAACACCACACAAGCTACTTCACAGGGTTGACTGCAAGGAAAGGTCAGCTACAGTGGCTATAGGTGCGAATTTCAAGTCAGGTAGCAAAAGTGCATTAAATCTCACTATAGATGCCTGCCTTCATTCAGTGGTCTCTCAAGATTAAGGAATAAAAATCACAGTGAAAGTCAGGGAGGGGACAGAACCTGTGCCAAGCAGAAAGCCAGTTACAGGGCAACAGGAAGAACTATGCAGAATCCCCGGACAGACAAAGAACTGGCTTGGGAGAAGCACTACAGGATCTCCCCAAGGGAAAACACATCACCTACACGCTTGGGCAGCTGGGCCAGGACTGGTCCTGCAGTGGAACTGCTTTACATGTGTTCCTTTCATCTACAGAAGCTGTAGCAGGGACATTCATGCTTCTTTTATGGCTTCTATGCCCATTAACATCTTCGTAGTCCTTCCACAAGTGTCCCTACTTTGTCAAAAGCCACCCTCCTGCCTCAGGCAAGAGCACTTCCAAATTTTCTTTTCCAAGCTATGATAATACATGTTTTCTGTGGAGCTTCATCCATTCATCACCTTGTGATCCTGGCTTTCACAGTTCCTATAAGGAACTCTCCCTTAGTCTTTCCGCCTCTCCTCAATCAATGTGCCATACTGCAAGACTCAATTCAGGCTTTCAGATTGTCTCCTTCATGGTAATGACATTTTAGAACTGACTGGATCTACTAGATCACCCAAATCTTACTCCATTCCTTATTTCATTCAGTTTCTCCCCCTTGCAGCTTTATCTGTAGTTACTATGCAATAGATATTTGCATATCTATTAATAAGCATATATCTGCCATCTTTCAAGTCATGCTTACACATCTTGAGGAAGCCCATCTTAAAATACCTCTTCCCAATACTTGTTTCTTTCCACAAATCCAGAAGACTAGCCCACAAACAAAAGCATGGGTAAGAAAGGAAGATCTACTGAAAAGCTAAATGAACAACCAAAACCCCAAACTCACAACATAGATGAGGTCAGTCTTGTCCACCCATCAATGTCTTCATTTGTATTAAAGACAGTATAGACCGTCCAGAGGTATGGGTAGTCAATGCCAGAAAGATGCTATTTCTTTAAGTAAGAAAGGGACCCCCAGATGCAGGCAATAGAAGTCTTGCTGTTACCTTAAACAAGCATACTAGCTCAGTGGATGGCTACTTTTTTTTTTAAGCTTTTACCAAACACACCTCAAGACAAGCATTGACTTTGATCAAAGACATCTCTTAAACAAGCATTAGAATAAAAAGGACACTGTACCTTTTACCATACCATAAGTTCTCACGCTGTTATGGTATTTACCATAAAACAGAAACAACAGTGTATACAACATTTGATCAACTGCAGAGTTCACCAATATCAGTTCTGTGTGTTAGTTTTTCTGCTCCAAAGAACTGAAAAAACTAACAGCATTGTAGCACTGCCAGTCAAGACAAAGGGAAAGTAAATCAAAGCACTGAATGCAGACAAGGTAGATAACCACACATACCAGCTCTGCATTCAAAGTTACTTTCCTGCTTAGAGAAAGGTCTTCCTTTTCATTCCCTTCTGAAGCATTCAATATAGCTTAGTGCCAAAGGCAAGATTTTATTCTCGGTAGAAGAACAATTCTTATGTTCTATGGGAAGTCTTATGTAGCTTGTCCCAGTATATTTCTCTTGCATCCCACTGCCTGTCTATACCCTTAAAGAATGAGGACATTTTATTACATAGGTGATCTAGTCATAGAAAAGTATAAACTACTCATGTAAAACATCTTGCTGCAGTTTTAATATCTGCAGATTATCATGTTCCAGTTTTGGGGAAGACAAGGTATCCTGGTGGAAAAAGAAAGATTTTAAGATCTAATTAAATTCCTTAACCAAAAGTATTTAAGTTATGACACTTCACGCTGCAGGTACTTTATAGACCTATCATCCAAGAAAAGCATTTTTTTTTTAAATACAGTCTGTTCTTTCACAATGCTAAGCATAAGAAGGTTAAATAACACTCAATCACAGAATGCTGAACTGCTTCAAAGATCAAGTTACTACAGCTAGGATCGTTTGAAGTAGAAATAAGTTGATAGTTCTCAAAGTTCTTATTTCTACACTAAGTCGAAGTTGATAATGTAATAGAAAGGTAAGCAGCTCAATTAGTTCTTTGAAGATAAAAATGGTCACAACAAAGTTTGTCCAAGATCAAGTGTCTCAAACGTATGTAGGGGCATCCCTAGCAATTCATCCCAGCAAGAAACTATGTGTTCCTGTGGCCAGAATAGCACTCTAAAGAAGTGTCACTGCCCCCAGCATGCCCCCTCAAGCACAGCAGTTCTTATACATCACATAGCATTTCACACAGAATGTCAGTGAAAATATCAGAGAAGTTTTGCAAGTGGCCACAGATGGTGCCATGTGGGATTCCTAGAAGACAACGGACATGTTATGAGCAGTCCAGACCTGATTGACTTAGAGGTCATGTGGCTCTGAGCCGAATGCAAAGGCGGAACTGGAGAGGGCGGACGTATGCGTGAACGGTGCATGAACAGCATTAAGCAACTAATCATATATAGACACATACGCGCGGACAGCTGCTTGTAGCCAATGAGCTTGCGTATAGATGACGTAATCGGGCAGAGAGCTGTGTATATAAGCCGAGATATTCGGGAATAAAGTGGCATTTGCTTGATCACATTGGTCATGTGGCTTTTGTCTGGGAACCCGCGCGCATCAGTGCCAGGCCACTTCAATAAGTAATTTTACTATAAATAAAAAAAATAGTCACACAAATTTAGTACCCAAGCTATTGCTCAGACTTGAACTGTCATTAATTCTTTGCAAGACACTGTAAACGGATACCTGGGAAGCTTGTCAGGGCTTTTCATAACTTGAGAATCAACACTTCACATGAGACAGATTAAAAGTACTGGCAATCAACCACAACAGCAACATGGTACACTCCAGTATAAAGTCACCTAGTAGTCAGCAGCGCTGCATTCAACCACTGATGTTTTCAAGTACCACATAAATCCAGTTTAGAACAGTGAAAAAGAAAAACAAACAAAACCATTGTATTTCTCATAGGAGGTACCTACTCAGTCCTCCAGGATGCATCTCTCAAAACACATTACCATCTTTCTACTGCTCTTTTACTCTTCTGTCATTCAACCTTATGAAACAAAATGGCCATTTGAAATAAGAACAGGAAAACGCACCTGACAAATTAAGATTTTATCCATATAGAACTTACCACATTGTAAGACAGCTACTACGTTAGAATGCTGCACTGTCATTTCCACTTAATTCTTGCCATAACTCTCCAGTGTCTCTTCCTTTACCTAGTAGTGATACTAACAACTACTTGTTCCCCCTCAGCCATAGATTGTTTAAATATCTGTCTTGGAGGAGGTGGCCTTTTCCTTTGAAAACTAGAAACATTAGTTTGTATCTCACGCAGTAGTAATATTAAGTTTAAGAAGAAAGAGAAAAAATCTTACCTTTCATAAGCTTTCCCAGTGGTTCTGAAAGATCTAGCAGCTGCCCAAGAGGTAAAAACTGTCCCAGTAACAGTGGCTGTGCTGCTGAAAAATACCATTTCTAAAACTGTTACTCATTAACAAAACACCATAAAACAGGATCTTTTTAACAATCAGCACTAGAATAACTTGAGAGGGTGACTAAAGCCAGGGAACAGCGTTTTCTTTTAATTACTGACAAGTGAAATTAATTTCTTTTCACCCTGGATGGCTTTCACCTCTTGCCCCAGCAGCATTAATGTAGACTATAGATGTTAATAATGAGGATAGCAGAAACTGGAAGTGTTTTAAGATTTAAAGGCTGATCTTTTAATGGTGTTCATGTGTATTGTAGCATGCCATATAATTAATACAACTCCTTTTTACCAATTCCAAGTGTGTACTTCTCTATACAGAGCTGCAGTTCTGATGATGTTTAGGGCAACACTTTGCCCTTTTGCATTCTCTCATCCCAGATCATTAAGTACTTTGGATGAAATTCTAGTAATGTAACTTACTTTCATTTTGTAAGGTCTTTTACTTTCCAAAAATAACGTAGCTAGACCCTTAGGATGTTTTATTCCAACTTCAAGAAAACTAGCTGGGGTATGAGCAACAAAACTGCAGCAGAACAAGGTACTAGCGCAGAATTAGTGGCAATTTTTGGAACATTCTTGGGCTGCTCACACTGAAATCCAGAGACTTTCATGTTCAGAAGTACTTGTAACATCCAGTAGCTACATGGAAGTTATCAGGGGTTACCTGTCCCTGTCTCTACCCCTCCTCCAGTACACATGCTTTCAGACCTGCATAAAGACTGGCAGTTTCTCTAAGTCTTTACCTTCTTTTAAAATTCAACTGGTTTGAATCACAGCAAGCCTTCCTCCCTCTCAAGTTTTCTTGTAAAAAAATGAACAACCAAACAAAAATAGGTCACACCTGAAAGACCCAGTTTTCAACATTCCTTATTTCTCCTCAATTACTCTAAAGTCAGACTTCAGCAAAACCTACAGTTTTATTGTTGGGAGGCCAGGGTGGGGGGAAGAAAAAACAACTTCTTCACAGCTATATTCTACAAGCAAACTAAGATTAATAACCACCCAGACAGTTTTCTCCCCTTGACACTCAGTTATTACCTTTGCTCCAGCTCCCAGAATGTTCAGGAAAACCTACACACTAACCAAATGAAGAACTTGATCTTTTGTGTCTTTTAATCAAAGGACTAATTGTCCTGGTTTGAGCATCTGTTTAATAGCCAGCTCAGCCTTAAACCTTGACACTAATGTTGTTGGATAGCTTTAAAATTTACACTTCTATGACTACATTACTTCAAAAGATAAAAATATTTTCTTAATGATGACAGTCTTGCCACTATCTACTGCTCTGATCTCAGATCTTCACCTGTAGAGTTTAGTCTCAAAATACTTTATAATATAGGAATGTTTTCATGCACTGTTTAAATATTACCCTATCCAGAATAGAAATAGCATGAGGTTAACTTCATGACAGTGGAGGACAGGAAAGAAAAAAAAAAAAAAGAACACATCCTTGTGGAATACAACTATGTTGTAAAACACCAGCGTCAAATCCCTAAACATTTAGTATGTAGCAAGGCCAAGAGGGCAAGGTTTCTAAGTCAGCTAGGATCTTCACCTTTCCCATAGACTTTTACTCAGTCACTTTTTTTTAAAAAAAAGGACCTACAAATGTCTATTCTGTATCTTCTGGAAGTGATAACATTTCCATGAATAGGACAAATTGATGGGGAAAATGCCTTCTCTAATTACTCACTACAAAAGCAAAGAGCCCAAACCAGAATTCACAATCAGCTTAAATAATAATCGGTCTAATGACTAGGTTGGCAACACAAATTCAGAAGCTTGAAGGAACAAAATGAGTGGCTGCAGGGTTATCAGGGGAAAGCTGTTGCTTATGAGCTAGGAGCTGTTGAAAAATCTCCTCTGAGTTTGAAGAGACTTGCAGTAAAGAACCAGAGATCCAGCACCAACCGAAAGAGCTATAAATAATTTTGTACCAATGCACTTTCCACATACCAGCAGCCAGAGGATGCAACATCCCCTAAGAGACCAGATAAATTTACAAAGACCACTCCCATAAAAGAGGAGGCTGCAAACAATTATGCTCACATTTTTAGCATACTGCAGCAGGATGAAAGACAAGGGCTGTAGAGTGAAGACCTACATTGTGAAGACATCGTCTTTGATATAAATACATCTTTACAAATACAATACGTCTTTATGCAAACATTAAATTGTGAAAGTTACAAATAAAGCAAAAAGAATGAGTTGCTGCTTTCAAACACATAAGCAAGCAGAGGCTTACATGGGGTAAAAACAACTGGTTCCTGCTTTGTAATGATTCACGGCTACAAACACACATACAGAGCCATATGCACAGCCCTGACAATGCCTGCGGCATGCAGAAGCACTCACAGCCTCTGCTTCAAAACACATTTTCTCTTTGTCAATTGCTTCTTGTAAAAGATATAGAACTTTTCTTTGCCATTTCTGGCAGTGGAGTTTACTGTATATATGCATTAAGGTTTCTAGTTAACAAAATATGTCACAGCTACAAAGTCAGTAACTGGTATCTTCAAGAGGCTCCTGATGCAGTAGGAACTGAATTCTGTACACTTAAGAAACACTCAAAAGGAGCTCAAGACTGCGGAATCATTCCCAATCTTTGCATATACATACACATGCCAATAAAAAAGCCTGGGAACAGCATTCAGCAGTGGTTGTCTACATCCACTTACATCACTCTAAAATGCGCACGAGGAAAAAAGTGTGGCAGCAGCAGCTGAAGTATTTCATTGGTATGCCATGCTCTGGCTTTGCCCTCTATGTTGGGTAGCTAGCTAACCTCACCACAACCTCTCAATAGCCCAGGCTTGAATCCATCTCTGTTCAATCTTACCCACTTTTCACCACTTTACACTATATGTAAAAGCCCAGGCTTTCATGTGCAGAAGTCAAACTTCGTTCAGCTATTCTCCTCCGACAACTGCAAACCATAAGAAGTAGTGATATTCTATTTAGTCTGTTGTTCAAAGATACCAGCAAGATGTCTGCTTCTTTCATCTTGCTGTACCTCACGTATTATTGTTTGAGAAAGCCCACATCAAGCCAGACCGTGGCCACTTCGCATTCTTCAGCAATTAAAACAGTCCTACTGCAAGCCAGTAGGAACAGGGGGAATCTTTACTTGCATGGTGTAATATAAAAGTGAACTTGTGATTTCAACATCAGGACAGAGATGAGATGAAAAGATGGCTGACTGCAGAGCTACAGAAGGGATAATTGAAACACTAGCCCTCTCCCAAGTCTAGGCCAGAAGCAGGAACAGAGCAGATGGTGGTGGATAAGGGGAGAGAACACAGAAGTGCTCTCCAGAGAACTGTCACACTTAAATGACTGCTAGGAATTTGCAACAGACATGGCAGAGCCCAGGCAACCATTTTGGAGAGGTCTTTTAATAAAGTATGCTAAATTAATACAATTTCCACATAATTGCAAGCACCGTGCATTTTCTGAACCTAGGTATACAACTAGTTCATAATTGAGCAAAGCCCAGCAAGTCCCACAGCCCGTCAGCAGTACTGCTTGGGTAGACGGGGCTTAAGGGTAGGTGCCACAGCACAGCTGGAGCTCTGTGAGGGGCTGCAGGAGACATTTATTCCTCCTGACACTGTAACTTACTGTGTCAGTCACAATGTTATCTGGGTCACCGCTACAAGTTTATGTGGCATCAACAACAGTAGCAGCTCTGCTGGCAGGCTTCCCTTCAGTACCTGCAATGATGTAATATTAGCATCCAGTCCTGATCACTGGAAAACTTAGATTACAACATCTAATCCAGGCAAAACTCAGGTTCCAGAAGAGAGAGGGGAGTTACCACTGAACAGTAGCATAATTAAACTTCATTCTGGCTGTCCAACATCCAGCACGTGGAATTGTGCTGCAGCTGACACTCCATCTTTAGTACATTGGGACATAAACTTGGTACATTTACTTGTTTCTTCTCTCCCTTAATTTGCCTTGTAAACATGCAGAACAGACAGGCATTTTAACCTTCTCCCTCCTGCAGCTACACACGGGTTGCGTGGGTGCTGCTGCCTCTAAATCCGCAGCAGAGCCACAAGGCCTGGAGAGCCGGAGGGATGTGGTGCTCCTGTGCCGTTTCCATGGCGCTGCCGAGGCCCCCCCCGGGCTGAAGCCCTGCTGTCTGCCTCCTCCCGCCCAGCTTGCACAGAGAGAACAAACGTGCTTTCTCAGGGCTACGTGGTTATTGCTGCTTTTTCCTTCACAGCCTTCTCAACAGATCATTTCCATCGTGTTTGCCTTTTCTCCACGTTTCTACTGTCATTAATCAGGCTAGCACTTTATGGAACCAACAATATTTAGGGCTTACCCAATTAAGCAGGCACACAGCAGAAGGTGATCCCTGTCTCTGAAGAAGCCAGGCTAGCAGGCTGCATACACCACCATGACACTAAAAAAACCCAGCTCATCTCAGGTTTTTTTCCCCCAACATTTTTTTTTCCTTCTCCCATAGGAAAGCATACGAATTAGGTGCACATAGAATACAAAAACAAAACCATCTGAAAATTAGGCTTCAGATTTTTGGATTTTTATTTCTTTCCATTTAAGTTTTTGGAGTTGCTTCAGTCAAAAAAGCCAAAAATAAAAACCTGCTGTATGGCTTAGAGAAAAGTCCCAGAGTTGCTAAACAGGTGATTACAAGTGAGCCTGTGAAAACAAGCAACAGCCATCAAAAATTCACCTGATTACCTTCACCCTCCCTGCTTCCCCCAGGAGGAAAAAATTGTAACAAGCAAAAAACATTCTTTCAAGTACAAAATGCCCGACACTTGGGAAAGGAAATAAACAGGCATTTGCAAAAATGACCTCCTGCCCTGCTCTTTAGGATGACATTAAAACAGGAATCAAGGCTCAGCATCCAAATCTAGTTGTGATTAACACAGGATTCAGAGCCAGAGAGATGAAATTTAGTTACAAGAAAAACTGGCTGCTCTTTCATCTGAACCTTTCTTCT
>VZSC01047435.1:1009327-1025422 GCA_013398225.1 Steatornis caripensis
TTTTTTTTTGGGGGGGGGGGAGGGAAGGGAAGACAAAACAAGACAAAACTTTTTGTCATTCCCTTTTCTTTCCTATGACAACCTGTCACTTCTAGATATGGGAACTGTATCACCGTGTTGCTGGAGAGAGAGTAAGTGGGGCATGATTTCTCCTTTCCTTTGATATGAGCAAAGATTAAAGTAATAAAGAACTAGAAAGATGAGAGTAAAGGAAAAGCAGATTATTTCAAATAAGCAGAGTTATTTTAGTATGACATTCCATGAAGCAACAGTGGCATCCAGTGGTATATTTCCATAAGCAAGTTTCATACCCTACTTTCACTAACTTTTGGCTTCCATTAGAATTTGGGGGCGGGGGGTTTTGTAACAGGTTCTCAAGCAACCCTTCCTCCTCTTCCCCCAACATACACTACCATACACCCAGAGTTGTCAGTATCAGTAATGGAGACTAAGATGCACAAATGCAAGCTATCAGGTTTTTCAAAGACTGTATATCTTATCTGCATAGTCAAAAATTTAAAACTGTTACTAAGAAACTGCAATGTTGATACAAACACATTTTTAAAATATTCTCAGAAAAACAAAGGATATTTTTCTCCTGGTGTCCACAAGAGTGCAGCAAATGTTACTCTGTACTGTTGCCCTCCTCAGTCCCTCTCCATTTTATTTCTCTCCAAGGCAATATGTTCATTTCTTTCTCATTTAGTAACATTAAGAGTATTTTCACTTTATGATATCTAAGTAGATGCTCTGGGCAAAAATGAAGGGCTTATAATTGTAAAAGTATACTACAGAAGGAAGTCTGTTTAGTGAATTTATTAAGATATTTTCAGATTGAGGTCACATTTGCAGATAAGAAAGCACCTTGTGCTAGCACAAGCTCAGTACCATCACCAGTTATAATTCAGTAAGAAGAACTGCCTCCTCACAAACACAGAGCTGAGAACCAAAACTCCTGTGGCTTTTTTTTTTTAGGTTAGGTGTAGAGATCTTTTAAAATAACTAGGCTTCAATTTCACTAAAAATTGTGTTTCTCACTTAGATTTCCAAAACTGCTAAACTAGAGTATCTGATCCTTTTTAACAGGATCGTTCCTCTATCTACACACCCCACAATAATCTTCAGAAAGCTACGGACTGATACAAGTAGGTTCCCTGAAGGAAAGCATAAGGCTTGTGTCCCTCCTACTCGATAAAATGCAAGCCAAACATCTCATGAAGAAACTAAAGCTTGGCCTACATCCAGTCTTTGTATGATAGTACAGTAACCGGGAGTTTAACTGATTTTAATTGATGCAGTTCCATGAGTATAAGAGTGCCTGCACAATCTATCCCAGCAAACAGACAGAAAAGGGCAATTATTGCCACACTGATGAGGAGGAGGTAGATTGGGAAGGAAGTGTTCAACACTGAACTAAACCGCACGAGAGCGCACCACCAAACTCTTCCAAACCAGCAAACATAGGCCTTCTTCCACTTACACCCATTTAGATTAGCAAAAACTGACTGACAGAAGTTGCATTTCAGCTCTGCTAGCACAGCAGAACACTTCACTCTGTGGAGTAAGCAATGTGTTTTATTCATCATGGTACTAAAACACTGCAGTTTATAAATATCACCCAATTTGTGACTAACGATTAGGTGACCCGAAGGAACAGTTACTCACTCATGCTGATGTTAAATGCTCAGTGTGGCTGACCAAGAAGCCAGCCACCTCAGATGGGTCTATCCCTGTTTTAATGTTGCTCCATTCCAGCTGAGACTGAATGACTGAAATGCTAGATTTGTGGTTTTAGGTATTTACTAACTCCTTTCCCTGCTTTAACTGGCCAATTCCCAAAAAGCATTATTTCTGAGCAAGCAAAAACTTGCAGATAGAGTCTGCCCCCAAAGCAAGAAAAAGCCACTGCCAATAGCGATATAGAACTCTTATAATATATTGTTCTAGCAAGTGATATACTAACATTAAAAATAGAAGAAAAATGTATAAAGAGCAAGACAAGCTCAAGACCTATTGCCTTTTGATGAAGTGGAAAATCCCACATGACTGGGGTGGAGGGAACAGTTATACACAGGAGATGAGCTTGAACTACAAAGCAGAATTGTGACTGAACTTGTACTACAGTTAGGATAAAGCAATCTTTCAGTAGCACAGTCGTAACATAAAATCTCAGAGTGACAGGGATGATCAACACCATATGGAATGAAACCTCAGACGTTTTAAAGCAGAGCTGAAAGATGAAGATGAATTTCTGCATTTTCTTTCCCCTGTGCCTCTCAGCTGAGCTAGGAGCTTCCTGAACATCCTTAACACAAAGGTTTTCCAATGAATTGTAGACTGCTTTTCCACAACATACTATAACACTTTGGAAATACATATAATAAAGCAAGATCTCTGCAGCTCTGAGCCCACCCTAATTTCATGCAAGTTCTACTGGCTGAAGGACATAAAGTTCTAACTCTAACCTTTCGCTTGGTGTCAAATTGCATCCCCGATTTTCCCTCCCTCCTCTTCTACAGAGTTCTTGCTCTTTTTCTCTCCCCTCATGCATGCAATGTTATGGTATTCCTGCACTCTGCAGAAGAGCATGCTCACAGTATCCAACCAGCTGCAAGAGAACCAAAACCAGCCAGGGGCTCTTATGCTAGAGTCCTGCAACTGCATCTCCAAGCCAAGATGAGACCAGTATCACCCAGGCTAGCAAGCAGAGCTACACAGCAGCAGACAGTCCTGGTAATCTTGGACTTTCACCTACTACAGAAGACTCAATAAAGAACTCAAGCTTCAAAAAAAGTGCTAGGACATGTTATCTAAGTAGTTATGATGATTTTTTTCTTAAAAATTACTTGGCTCTTTCAGAGGTAGTTAAGCCCGTACCATATTGAGTCATTTTTAGTGCAGATTAAGGCTACGTAACAGAAGCTTTCTTCGGTATCTTAGAAAAAGAGGTAACTATTTATTACAAATATAATCGGCTTGCCACATTTACTGGTCTGGACAATATGAACTATGAGATCACAAGATAAGTCACTCATCCTGGTTTCATCTGCAGCAGTGGTATACATGTTTTCAAATATCACATAACGCCTTTTCATGTCAAATAAACCCGTTCATCATTAACAGATCTCTTGCGCCTGATACCATCTTTCCACCAGGTGTCACACTTCCCCTTTATTTCTTGCCTACCCCTTCACCTGGTAACTTCAAACCCTATTAATATAACCCTACTCACAGATATATTTGTTCCTTTACTCACCACTTCCACAGTCTCTCCTTAATTAAATATTAGTCCCTCTATTTGGTTTGCAGTAACAACACTGCAGTTAAACACTAAAACAGGCATTACTTGTGTAGCTAATTTCCAGGCCTTACTTACACAGTTGTGCTTACACTGTCATAACCAGAAAAAACTGCATTGCTGTTACATCACACATTTGTATGCATCAACAGGTTAGTTAAGATAATAAAAATCCCTTTCCCGATGCCCTGTGTTTAAACAAGGTCATCTCTTGGTGGTTTTATTTGTCAGGCCTGCCAATACTAACTCTAGAGAAAAAAAGAAAAATTCCATTCACCTTGGCTAAATGCACAAAACAAACACATTATATTCAAACCCAAATGCCTAAATTCCAATATTAAATAAATGCTTTACGGTATGGTTTAACACATGACAAATGAGTTATTTGAGATCAGTGATATTCTAAGCATAGGAGCAAAGTTTGGTCCAACCCTGCTACCTTCCGAGATGACCTCTGGTTCATTCCACTTTGAGAACTATTTTCAAACTGTTGAGTCAGGAGTAACCCATTAGCATTAGCTATCTTTAGAGTCTGCAACCAGCCTTCTGGTTTGATAAATGCAATGCTAATGCGTTATTCTAGAAAAAATAACCCACAAGCTGTAATTTTGAACACAGCATTACCTCAGCTTCAGAGTGTGCTATCATATTAGACTGCAATGGTTTAGTTTATAAGTTTATACAATTCCTTTCCTGTCCTTTGACAATGACCTATTTTTAGACACATATCACACTGAGTGGGTATGTCATTTGATAGAATACCATCCTGAAGATTCAAGTCTGTCATAAATAAATACGTAAGACAAACTGGTACATACAAGTTGCCTCTGAGACCTGCTTTCAAGTCCATTCCAGAATGCAGTGAATGAAAATCATTTCAAATGAATGTCTGCTGGTCTCTGCCATGTTTCTTCTCTAAGAATTGCACATCACCACACAGCCGAGCATTTCCAAACAGACAGCTCTAAGAAGGTACAGAGAGAAGAAGGCAGAAAGGAAACCTTCCACTAACCAGGTGACAACCCTTTTCCCACCTCTTCCCCTCCCTGCCTCTCAGAGGGGAAGGTATCTATTGGGATGCAGTTGATGCTTCTATTAACACTGCAGAAAGGAGAAATTACCACCTAAAAAAAAAAAACAGAATAAATATCAATAGCAAGACAACCTGCTAGAAGCATTATTCTAAGGAGACAGCAGTTGGGTTTTATTTGGGGTTTTTGTTGGTTTCGTTTTTTTTTTTTTAACTCCACCTAGCAAATATTGCCTAGCAACAATGGGAGAACCCTCCTAACAAAATGAATCATGCAGGTATTGGCTGTTTATTCCCATGAAGGGCTGTGTTTCCACCCTGTCAAATGACATCAAGGCCATGTTGCCAGAGGCATTGGGAGTTTTGACCTCTAAAAGGCAATTTTCTCACTGTCTGCTCAGAAATGTAACATTTTTCATATTGAAGGCTTTTATATCATATCTTGTAGGTTTCAGATCTATAAATAACACTCTAAAAATCTCCAACACAATAAAGCCACAGCTATTATGTTTTGGTATTAACACTGTAAACATTCAATATCACAAAATTAGCACTCTATTAGCATAACTATCAGGCACCACAAAAACCCCACATTAAATTGCATGACTAGGTTTGCTGTAGATGAACAGAGGCCAGAATTTGGTTCACACAAGTTCTGCATTTGAGAAAGAAAATATCCACTAGATCACCAGATATCCATGTAAGATTGACTTTGGTCTTCCTTGCTGAAGTAATTCCTCCCTTGATTTCTTAATGCAGCTATTCCAGTGAAGGGTTTGAGTCACAGGATGGACACAGGTTCATAACAGCACGTGAACAGAAGAACTAAGAACTGTTCTTTGCATAGGATGTAGCAAGTGTGCTCTAATTCTCACCAATAAATAGGCATGTACAGTTTCATATCTTCCCCCCCCCAATTAATTCTTATTAAAAGCTTCCTATGTTTTAATTGCAGCAGCTCTGCTTTGAGCCAAGCTGCCAGTGAGCTTTGGTCCTAAAATTATTGCTTCCCCAGTTGCTCCGCAAAGGATTAAATACTCTTGCATGCAGCTTGTGACAACTCAATTTGTCCAATAAACATAGTTAACTACAGCCCTGTGCATGGTCTTGAACGAATACCGTGTTTTTCAAGTAAGGAGATAACGAGGAGTGCTAGAACACTACAAGCGCTGTTCTGCTAACTGCACTGTTAAATACTATCAGAGATTTTTTGTTTACTTGCTTTTGCCCATGTTAAGAGTGCCATCAAATCTGTAAGACAATCGGCATTTGCAAGCCATGCAAAGGCAAGCAGTTGTCCCTGAAAACATCAGCTGTTTCACAAAATTATTTTATCCTGATACTGTCAGCCTTTTTCACAAAATTATTCTACACAGCATACAGAGACTGTGGATCCAGATATCAAGACAAGTACTTTCAGTGCTTTCCTCAGACCAAATATTTTTTTAAGCTACACAAGTAGATGTCTGAGAAATTAGATTGCTATGTCTACAAGTCAACTTTCACAATCAGAGACAAACTTCATTAGAGGCATTTGTGAAGTAAGATAGAAGCACTCACTGGGTTTTTTTAAAACAATCAGTAACTGTTCTTAAAATAATAGAAAATAATCTTGCATGATTAAATAATCCTCTTCCTTAAAAATGCTCGAGAAAGATCATACTTTGTTTCTGAACATCAACTGCAGACTGGCAACCTTTCCTAGATATCTGTACTTAGGAATGGGTATTTTTGGCTATTGTATTCAAAGAGAATTAAAATTTTTTTGTCTTTATATGAGAAAAGTACAAGAAATATAAAGTACTGTTTGGAACATTTTTTCACAAAAGCAAAATATTAAAGTGCTTATTATCCTATCTGAGGAGTTTTACTCCAACACTTTCTTACAACTGACTAGTAATTTCTTATACTGTGTATTTTCTAGTCTAGAAACACAGTACTTCCCTTAATCAAACAGAATTTTACTTACTACTCTGTTAATTTGTATAGGCCGCAAAGAACTTAAGAAATTGTAACATGATTTCAGGATTCAAACAGTTGAATTGAACACCTATTCTGCAAAGTCAACTGTCAGCAGTGTTGGCACAGTCTTCCTCAAAAAAAAAAAAAAAATCCCAACAGTTGAGAAAAGCTTGCCATGCTTTGCAATGCAGTGTGAAACTCTAGAGCTTACAGATACCTAGATGGCTGGATTTATTCAGTGACTATACATACTGAATCCAACTCCTAGATTATTTCCTTTCTACTTAGCTCATTGGGAAGGACCTTCTCCCTTATTATAGGTCTCGCAAAGGAATTAACTCCAAAATAAATATACACACATACATGCTTGTATATAAAAATCAGACCTTTTTAATCAAGTTATTTGCTTGGACCACACTACTGCAAACAAGTCAGGCACATCCTCACTACGAAGACATACTTAAGTAGCCTGCTGATACTGAGTTTATATAACATATATATCCATATAGCTACAGAAAACACATACTAGATGCTTCCATAAGTACTTGACATTAGCCTCAGAAAAGAGTGAAACTTGCTATAAAATAAAATCAGAAGCTAATTCATATCATATTATCATTTATCCTGAGGACTCCTGACAAAACTTTATCCCAGCATGTAGGCATATCCAAAACCTTAAGCCTGCTACAAACTTTAGTCCTACAACCAAGCACAGTTATGAGACCAGCATAGCCTGCTCCCTGAGAGCAAGACCTGCAGCAGAAATCAGGACTGTTACTCTTTACAGGGATCTAGGGAAGTGCTCTTCTACCGACATGGCTAAGAGCAGGTATCAGTCCTACCCTCCTCACTACAACTAGTCCAACTGGAAGAAGGAGGAAAGCAAGCATTTAGTATCCAATGAGGAATGGATGAAATGAGCAGAGAAAGAGCACTACAGGAGGCTAGTCAAACTAGTGCTGTAACTGTATAAATATGGTGTATTTCTTCTGTGGTACAGCCACAACAGCAGAGCTTAGCTAAGTGCAACAGAGGATGTAGGCAGATTTATAAGTAATCTTTAATTAACTGAACCCTAAAATATACCTTTGTTGCTACAATACTCATGAGAGCCCCGTAACACAGATTAGGCTACCACACAGGCGTTAATTAGATACACCACCACTTCCTACCTCTCAGAGGACCGCGCTCTCCAAGCAGCTCCCCAGACACCTCATGCCACTCACACTTGCCGCTTGCTGGGAGTTACAGTTAGCACGAGCCCCCCATCCTGCATCCCCTCCACCTGCTCACACCAGGAGTTTTTACCTCAAACGCAGGGGCACACGCAACGCACCCCCCCGGCACACCTGCCTTCACTCACCCTCCCGCCCTGCACAGCTGATCCTGCACAGGACAGCCCTGGGAGAGCTCCTCTGCGGCCCAGGGGGCTCCTGCCAGGCCCGCAGTGCCAGGCGCCCACCCCACCGGGCCCTCTCCGTGGTGCCACAACCCCCACCCCAGAGGGGCCGCCACAGTGCCAAGCCCTCAGCCCCGCGACCTCAGTCCGCAGGACCGGACCCCTGCCCCCCGCCCCGACCCCGCCAAGCCGGGACCTTAGCTCCACGGGGGCCCCCTCAAAGCGCCGGGCCCCATGCCCCGGGCCCGTCCCCTCAGGCCCCTGGGGCGCCGCTTGCCTGCCAGCTCCCACAACGCACCCCCCACCCTGGGAGCGGCCGCCGGTTTCCACGGCAACGGCGAGTGGCGGGAAGGCCGTGGGGAGGGCTGAGGAGGGAGCCAGGCGCCGCGGCGGGACGCGGGAAGCCGCGGGCGTCTTCCCCCGGCCCCCGAGGGCGGCCTCCCTGCCCGCCGCACCCGGCCCGGCCCTGCCCGGCGCCGCGGGCTCTGTCCTGTACTCACGGGGAGAATGGGCCCACGGCTGCCCCGGGCCCAGCTCGCCTGCGCAGGCTGGCCGGCACGGGGGCACCTGGCCCTCCGGTTGTCCCCTGCGTGTCCCGCACAAAGTCCTGACTTCTGCAACACAAACGGGGAGCCACGGCCTTTGCCCTGCATTATTCATGCTCTAAGCACTGGAAATGGGGAAAAAACCCCACTAGATATATATATATATATATTCATTTAAAACTATTTTTAAGATTGCTTCAACATTCAAATTAATTAAGATTAATTAAAAATTAAATTTTTAAAAAACTCTGAAAGTGATTTTTATTTCACTTACATCTTTAATGTAGAAGTAACTCCGGTGGGGTTGATATTTTTAGTTTCATGTAGCACAACAAGAGAGACAGGGACTTGCTATTCTACTGTGGCAGAGCTGCTGAGCAGAACAATGCGAACGGGGGGTCTTCGTTTGGGGAAATGAAGGGCAAAGTACATGTAGTGGGCCAAAGAGGGGACAAAGGAGCGACACTGTGGCCGAGATGTCCTCTAAGAGTGGCCTCTAGTCATTCTTGCCCTAAGACAGACCGATTTCCTACCAGTTCTACCAAATGGAGAGAGAAAAGGGGAAAGGAAAGGAGGGCGGCTTCCCTGCCTCTGCTGTCACCAACCCTGGGGAAGCCACTGCAGCGGTCACCCACCCTGCTGTATCATTCCTCAGACACATGAAAGAAGAACCTTTAATCCTCTTGGAAAACTGCCCTTTTCACAGTCAAAAGCCCCCCCCACTGCCATACTGGTGATACGGATGTAGATGCTTGTGAAAAGCAAGTAAATATCTGGCCCACCTGGGGGAAAAGTCTGCATTTGAATTTCAGGCCTGTGACTGAAGAGCAAGCCTCCATAAAGCAGCAAATGCAGTAGCGCTATGGGATCCTTGTACAGATCCAAGTGTAAGTCTTACTCACCTCCCTTACAATTAAATCATCTCACCAGAGCTGATGACAGGACTCTTGTAAGCAAGCACGTGGTGAGTGCTGGTATCCAGGTGAGAAACAGGTTCCCAGCACATAAGAGCATTGCTGCTCTGAAAGTTCCCAGTATCACCTGAAATAAGATGCAAGAATTGAATAGGAAAGCAGTGAAAGGAAGGGACTGGAGCGTCACAGTGATGTAGATGGGATTATGGGATTACACCTTTATGGTCCTGTTGACTGAAGATCATTTCCACTTGTTCAGTTAATTTACCCTGTTACTGTTAAATCACCAGTTCCTCAGAGGAAAGGCAGTTGCTAGCCAGCAGGTCCCTTGGTTATGTCATAACTCAGGAATATCTTGTGAGGAACAGGAGGTGGTCTAGAAAACTAACTCCAAGATGCTGTTCTACAAGGAGAGCCACTTCTGAGCAAGCAGATGAGCAGCCAAGGCTGATCTCCTGTGTTACAGATAACTGCAATCAGAAATAAGGGATTGCTGTGAAACACTGTTTGACAGTAGGACTTTTCAAATACCTTTATTTACCAAGGACTATCACACATCTGAAAATTTACCTGCACTTTTTTTCCAAGAGGATGTCTCGACAACAGAAAGCTTAACTGAATAACATCCACAAAAATATTAACATGCACAACAGTCCTTTGCATAAAGCAGAATGAAGATAATGTTCCAAAAATGGGCAAAACCATAACCATGTAATTGCTGCTACAAACCATTTTAAGAAGGGCGCTATGCTGGGTCCATTTTTATTTCAAACTGTGTTGAACTCATCTGTTTACAGATTCCTTTTACAAGTTCCACATCTCAATGGCTAATTGCAAACTAAAAGCTGGATATAAAAATACAAATTTGAGTTCCTTTAATAACCTTTCAAACCGAAGACTGACTATAAGGTGGCAAAACCTGTGGCACTGTAATAAAACACTTGAACTAAAGGTTAAACAAGGGTTTAACAAAGACTTTGGTTATTCTCTCCTCTGTTCACCGATCAATATACACTTCATGATGAGAAATATGCCTCATTTAAAGAGTTAATTCCAACAAGAAAAAAGGCATCTCGTTCTTCTCTTTCTGGAAATGTGGAATAATCTAATGCTTAAGAAGTTAAGAGTGCAAATCCATGAAAAATGATGCTGCAGCACCTGCGTCCTCAAAAATACAGATTAGAACAGGTAACTATAGTTTCTACTACTCGGCAACATTGTTTCTGTATCAGACTTTTGGGGACCCTTGTTTCATTAATTTCACATACTTGCACAACATCTGAGGTGATACCATACATATTAAAATTTTTACAGAGTCAGGATTCTGAAATTTTACTCTCACACAATATTGGTCTCTGCTTTTTCAACCAAACACACTGTTTAAGTAAAGAAGTATATCCCCCTGTGTCTGCCTGAAAGGATGCCAGGCAGGGGAAATTAAAAGCTCCAAATATCTGCATATCTGAAATCAGTGAAGCAAAGGAGAAGAGACCATCAGGGAGACTGCTAAGGTCCCTGATTCTCAGGCCCAGTGTAAATTAGAGCCCAGCTGGCAGTGGTACTCAGGAGACCATACGCTAGCTGAGGATGGCTGGAGCACAGCATGTTTGAACCATATGTCTGACATACTGCCTCCTTTCCAAGGGTCTCTGGCATAGCAGGATTTGGATAGGCTCTCGCTCAGCTGGCCAAGTTCAGAGCTCTCGTCTTCTTTGTGCTAAAACAATGGCATCGAGGCTGCAGCTCAGCTCTCCTCTGCGGCAGGCCAGGGAGAGCCGTGCTGCTATGCATCACCCATTTGGTAGGAGCACGTTCCCACCACAGTGTGTGGTGGAAATGCTCCAGCTGAGCCCGCCTGCGTCACAGGTGGGCAGGGATAACCACCGGGGAGTTAGGGTGCAGAAATCATAGACCACAACACTGTTACTGCTCCCTTTGTACACTGTTAGCAGTAATGAGTTTTGTTCTGTGGTGTGTCTCAACCTGCAAGTTAGTCGTGGTCCTACAAACTCCAATTCACTATTCATTTCATCCAACAGATGAACATCACAACCTCAAATTAATTTTTTTGTTTCCACCTTCTAGTTGTGTTTTTTCCTATTATTTATATATTTTGCAACATAAAAGTGTGCTTAAATCCATCTTTGTGTGCTGTTAAATTCAGATTCTGTTTCAGCAGGCAAGAAGCCATTCCCTTGCCTCCCAGGAGAATTCATCTATCTACTCAGCCTGTTGTCTGGGGGTCACAACAGCTTGTACCGCCTTTCCTTCAGAGCGGTTCTGAAAGTGGAACGGTTGAGAATATTCCCTTCCCTGTCACTGACATTAGACTTTTCCTGGTCTTTCTTTGACTACCCTTTCCCTTTCTGGAATCACAGAGGGCCTTCATATCTGGAAGAATTTGCTCCATTTTCTTCCATTTTCATGTTGCTGTCGTGATGCTTTATTGAGCTGCTGCTCCCTCAGGTTCTGTCTCAGCTATGCATGATCCAGACCCCTCAGCCTGTTATTTGCCAAAGAAAAAGCACGCTGAAATGCTGCAACATAAACAAGAAGCAATCATTTACGATTCTAGATGTGCCTGTGCCCAAAGATCCTGAAAACAGTAACTGATTTGATACAGAAGGGCCATTATGGCTCTTTTCTTCACTCTCTGTGTTCTGTTAAGTGGTATTTTTGCAGTTTAACATATTCCAGACGTTTGCTGGCAGAAGCAATGCATATAACCTCCCTTAGAAGTGTATTCAGTTGGGAGCTGCCTGGCTACACAGGATTTTATACATCGTTCGGCTAAGTCAGCGATCCATATGCAAAAATCAAGCTCTCAGGGACACCATGTGGATTTGTGACATTCTTTAGAGTACTTTGTGTCTCTAATAAACCAATGAATGGATTACACTCAGCCATAAAAATGTTTTTTCCTCTCCCTGACATATATAATATGGATAAGCTTTATTTAATAAGTAGCTAGAAACTAATGCCATGCACGTTACTTAAACAGGTTTAAAATATTTCTCAGCATTGAAACTGCTTAAGAAGAGGAATGAGAGCACACAACAAAATGGCAATGTATAAAAACGAGAAACACCATGCTGAACGCTAACATGGGACATCTCGATTAAGTAAATTTCATTATATCAACTTTGTTTTCATCACCTATTTTTGGCTTGTAACAGTTGGAAACAGAAGAGACAGGTAAACCTGTCCTATACTACATTTCCTGACAAGTTATTTCATCTTGGCTTTCCAGTGGAGATTATTTCTTTGTATCATGCTGTTCTCACAAGTTAGGTGCTGCATAGTGGATAGTTTTAAGAGCAGTCGATCTGTATTTAGTCAATAAAGTAATGGTTTGTAAACCTACTCAGCAGCAAGCTGTTTCTTGAAAAGAATAGAAGAGCATTCAAGGGAAAAGAGTGGCAAGACTTGGTGATTTCCTAACAATCAGATTTTGCTCTTTGCCTGGTCATGCTTACTGCTTCCAGGAAACCTCTTATCTGCCTACAAACGACAAACAATTATTTGACTTAATTAGCAAAACCTGGGTCAAGTTCCTGTTCCAGAATGATTGGCACTGCAACAGGCTTGCAAACTTGCTTCAACTAGGGGACGTCCTTAATTCTTCCATTTTATTATTCCTTATATGTCAACTGACTGTAGCGATTATTGGAATTTCAAGGTGCTTAATATTTTCAGGTTTCTTACAAGAACAAACCTTTCCGCAGCTCAACACATTTGTAACATCAGCCTTCCACACCTTCTGCTTCTATCTCATTCTCAGTGACGGAAGCAATGGTGCTAGTCACAGGATCCACTGCTGCCCACTCTCGGCATTCAGATGTGTTTCTCCCCAATGCCTCTGTGGTCTAGGAGACAGGGCTAAATGCAGTCACATCCATGAAACCTACTGAAGGCAACAAAGTCACATACACTTTGCTGACGGAACATGCACCAGAGTCCAACAACTACTTTTGAAGCACCAATTTCTTACTCAAACCTTCTCTCCCTCCAAAAAAGTCCATCTAGACTACAGTGGTGTCTTAACTGTGACTAGGAAGAGTATTACTCTACACATAGAGATCAATTCCTTTGTTTTAAAGGAACAAAGTCCTAATTCTCATTTATCTGCTTTCAACATTTCATGAAACGATCCATTCTCTCTCTTATTTACTGCTTTATCTTAAAATGCCCAGTAAAGTGTGGTGCGTTTTAGAGAGGCGGGTCAGGCAGTCCGTGAATTCCTTCCTGCGCTTTTTGTAGGCAGTGGGAATATCGGTATCGTTGCCAGGAAGCCAGGATCAAGCCTCAGGATAAGGCATGTAACATAAGAAGTCCTGAAGTCAGACTCAAACCTCAAGATAAGACACAAAATATAAGGAAAAGAGTAAGGATTAAGACAGAATGAGGCCTACTAACGTAAATTCATGCAAGGCCTTCAAGAACAATACCGACTGGAAGTTGTTGTTACTCTCATTCATCAAGAGGTCGATGTTATTTTTCAATTCGTGATACTTTCTTTCACACAGTCAACAAATTTCAGATCTGATCATTTCAAAATACATTCAGAACATCTTTTTGATAAGACATTTATATTCCTTCAAATCCGCATCTTTTCACAATCTAGTCATTTTCCGTCATGTAAAATATACACAATTTGTTATTTTTGAAAAACACAAAAAATGGAGAAAAATGAGCTGGGGTTCTTCATGGGCTTCTCTTTCACAGTGTCGGTAAATTTTTTATCTGCTTATTGAAAAAAAATGGAAGCAAACTATGGAATAATTAGATAAAGAAACAGGTTACAGAAAGGTTCTGTCCAATTCCATTTTTAATCACCTGCGAATACAAAGAACTGCTGGTAAGAAAAAAATCCAAAGTATTTATTGTAAAGTATTTAGTATCTTAATAAACACATGCTGGGCATTTGGCCAAGAACTTTTAAAAGACCTTTGATAAGTTATAATTTATCACTTTTAATTACAATAGCCTGCAACGGATCTCAGGAATCTTCTGTTACAAATTCTGTAATGCTTTATAGGGAGGATAATAGAGTTGTTGAGAAAATAAGTTATCTTCAGTTCTAACAGTATTTCTTCTTTTTTGTTCACTACATACTATTTAATATTTTCCTTTGTACACTTCTTAATAGTTGAGCTTTAAGTGAAACTCTGAAAAAACAACATTAGGATTCAAAATACAGTGGAAGATTTTATTTTCAGGGTCACAAGTAGCATAGCGAGATTTCTCTCTTAAACAATGACACTTAGTATCTCTGTAGTTCTATGAATACTTTTGAAGTGTCATATTAAAACCAATCTCTTGGCCTTCAGGCAAAGAGAAGCAATTAGTCTTGGAGTTGTGAATAAATAAAAATCCATTTATATACCCGTCCTTGACACATACCTTGCAAATCTTAGAAACTTCATCTAGTGGGAAAAGAAATGTTAAATCATGAACACCGATACTAATCATATTGCAATGTTGCTTCCTAAAACTGTTTCGTTTATATCAATCTTTAAAGTATTAATTCATATGTATATATTCATACATATTGAAACACAACAACAGAAAGGCATTCACACACTTGAGTGAGAAGAAAGAAAAGAGTGAGTGGCTATAGAGCTGTAATGCGTACCTTTATTACCCTCAGCATTAATAGAGGGAAGAAAAAACTCAAAGCTCTCCAGTACATTGTCCTTTTCTTAGAGACCGTAAATACAATCCCACACAAGTTACGTTCCATGCGCATGCCTTTTTCATTCAAGTGCTACTGTGTCTTTGCTTTGATCTACAAACAAACAAACAAACAGAACAAATCTTTATTAGCCATGCATCCCATTTCCATGCAGCAAAATTAAATGGTACCTGTTGCAGATGTGTTGGGGTGTCAGAAAACAATTTCTAGTTTTTATTCACTGCACTATTTTAGAATCTTTTCTTCCCTCTTTACCGTGCCTCAATGCAGAAGCATCTTATTTTTACGATGCTCCGATTGCTGTTCGAGATTCTCGTATTTATTTTTCATTTAGCAGTTAGTAATTCACAGAGGAAGTAAAAATTACGATGCCAAGTCATCCCAAATAGTCTGCCTGCACCCCCACAGAAAAGCTGAGTGAAACGCAGGCTGCACGACAGGTCACGACGTCTCAGTGGAGCTCGTCCTCCCAGCGTGCACTTGTTGAGCAGAGTGCTGGGGAAACGAGACTACTTAGGGTGCAGCCTTGTCCGAGGATCAGGGGAAGCAGCTGTCTGGGGACCCACTCGTGTTCAGAATAAAGTCCACCCCTTTGAGCCATGCTCTCATGGGCAGAGAGTCCCAGCTCGGAGGTCAGAGGTGGCACAGTGACCCCCGCGAGTGATGACACCTGGGCAGATGGGACGGTCAAGAAAAACAAATTTTAGTCTGTTCTGGATGCAAATCTCTCTGCTGACCTAGTTCTCATTCTCCTTTTCATTTCAGAAGCTCAGCTAAAAATCCATAAATTAAGGAAATTAACTGATGGAGCCTCCGGCATCTTTGTAAGCTATTTAAATCTTTAAATTTACAACATCTTCTGCATATATCAAGTAATTGAACTAACTGCAGGGATGTAACTTTAATGAGAAAATTTCCCTCTTCTCCTGTAGTTTGTACTCTAAAAAAAAAAAAAAAGCTACCCTTAGGAGAAAAGTTTCTGTTTATTCCTGCCACGGAAGAGAACTTTAAAAAAAAATAAACCCCCTTCCATGTCAGGAGGTCCTGCCTGCCTTCCTCCCCTGCTCACTGGCGGGGCGGGCGGGGCGGCCCCGGGCCCCGCGGCGCGGAGGGGAGCGCGGGGAGCGCGGCCCCCTGCCGCGCGCCGGCGGCCTGACCTTTCCGGTAGCCGCGGAGCGTTGCATAACTGCCCTGCGCGGCCGCGCTCGGCGGCTAGTAGGCGCTGCAGCCCGGCGAGTCGCCGCGGCTCGCC